>JAQHUG010000113.1:415025-450706 GCA_028555095.1 Dicrostonyx torquatus
ATCTCAAAAAATAAGTAAATTTCACTGTTTTTAAGTTGCATTTAATAAGTTAATAAAGGCAGCAGTAAAATAAAGCTAGAAATAGCAATAGTTGTAAAATACTAAATTAAGTTTTAGCATATTCTAACTTTTTTTTTTTTAGTTTTTTGGGGAACTAGTTACTAATTAGCCTCCCTAAGTCACCTTAGCTATGGGATAATTTACACAGAGCCAAGCACCAAACACTCAGAAACCTTTCAGGGACCTTGCTTTGAAATATCTTTCCTGTTCTATACCTGCTCTTGAAACAGCAGGGAATTTCATTCCAAATCCAGTAGGCTTGGGAACTTTCCATCACAGTCACTTTGAGGGTGGCTTCCTGCTTTATGGTCCTGGATTGATATATTGACATATACAATCTGGTTGTGCAAAGTGCAGCTGGATGTACAAAGGGTTTTTCCATATTCAGGTCACAAGGACCAACACTTCTGCTGATGCTGTCTGGCACCAGACCCTGGGATTTCTGCAGAGTTTCCGAGCCATAAACTTTATTATTATACTTCAGATAGGCAGGCAGTCCCTGAGGAACTGCACCCCCTGTTCAGAAGCATAGAAGTGCAGGGATTTGACAGTTGAGACGGCTGCATGTGTCTGCCCTTGGCTTCTTCTGGAACCCCGCCCCATAAAGCAAGTTCTGTTTCCACTCACACACTACTCCTAAGTTTACCCAGGAAGACGAGAAGAGTCTGTCTCCAAGGAACCCTATGAATGTGTGAGAATATGAGAAGTTGAATGTTTTCTTGGATCAAAGAAGCAAAAATTACATAGGAAAGAAAAGGCACAGTAGCTTCCATTCTTACTGCTGTGAGAAAGAAGGAAAGCGAATACCAACTCAACGTATTTTCCCTTCTAGATTTTCAATTTCAATTTCAATCTCAGTCTTCAATTCAATCACTCACTGAATCTGAATTCTTGGTCTGAGTCCCCATTAAATTTTCTGAAGTCTAATCATCCCCAAATTTCTAAATCCGCTATTTCACCCCCCCATGCATGGTACATTTTAAGTAGAATAAATTATTTAATTTTGTAATGTTGTAAAGCCAAGTATATGAAGATTAGAAGGTTCTTGAATTAAAAGTATTTTAAGATATATTTGGTAAAAAGAATGACTTGGGCTTCCCTCCCACCCATGAGCATGGCCTGATTCTTCCTAAACCACTGTTCTTAAATTATATGCTGTTTATAACAGACATGGGTTTAATAGACAGCCAGTTGCTGCATACAGAGTTGTCCAAACAACTGGGTTCCTTCAAGACATCTTTTCTATTTATAACCAACAGAAATTTTGGCTGGATAAGACAGTTTCTGAGTTTTTCCTTATATTGATATTGGTTTTGAAAAACAGGAATATTTTTAAGGATAGATACAGCTTTTGTAATGCAATATAATTTGATTTTACACAGTATACTTAAGAACTAAATTATAGTAACTCCACTTTAATTTGTGGGGTACCAGAAAGCTATGTGCAATTTTCCAAGTCAGGACCAATAAGTCCTGCCACAAGATCTTGGTTTTGCTTGATGCACAAACCCTGCATTCCTCGGTCCTCTTGGAGGTAGCACTTACAGTGAGACGTGTCAAGTTCTAGCCATGGCTGGGTGACAGCAGCCTGAATCTTTGCCTCTAAAATTTCATGGCTCCTGTGAAGACTGGCAATAGCTCTCCAAAATATATAGAAGAGAATTAGGAAAAGTGAGTACAAGAAACAGACCACCCAGTTGCCGGCAAGGGACCCTGCCAGGCTCTGTGCTTTTGTTGACCTTGTTTGAGTCTGTTTAAAGGGAGAGTAGACTACTTGTATTTAAAGCCGTTTGAAGGCTAAAACTCCAATGTAAAAAGTAATCAATGATTTCGTCAACTAGTATCGTCTTTTTCTTAGGGTTATAAGTTCATCTGTATAAAGAAATAGTTTCTGCACACACACACACACACACACACACACACACACACACACAATAGCATTCTGATCCTGGGGGTTTAGAGGATGGAACCACCTGAATAACAGCGGAAGGCAGATACCATTTCCACATTATACACAAAGTGATTTTTCAGAACTGCCGCACAAAACTGGCACCAGTGCAACAATTTTGTAAACAAGCGTAAATAACAGAACACGGTTTATAACTAAAAATTTCAATACTGAAAGCTCAGTTCTCACCTCAAAAGGAAAAAGACAGTTTATCTAGAATCCAGATATGAGTGACTATGGCCTAGAAATAGTCTGGGGTAACCTCACATAGCATGCTCTACTATGGAGATGGTCACATGAGGTTTTATTAGTTACAGAAAAACAAAAGACATCATAAATCAAGCCACTTTTCAGATACGCGAATGGGAGCCACAGGTGTAGGTGGGGGACAGTAAGGTGGGGAAATCTCCATTTTACGAAACAGGTTATTTTGGTGATGTTCTTAGTTTATAGATTGTTAAAAATGCATTTTAACAGTTTTGATAGCCACAGGTAGGTCAGACACAGAGGTGAGCAAGGAGTGGCTTTCAAGGAGTGAGCTCCTAAAAGATATCCTAATCTCTTGCACACTTGACTGCTGAGGTCAGAAAGACCAAATGACTCATGGTCACACCTCCTAGAAAGAAATCCATCAACAACACTGTGAAATTTTCAATGCAATTTCTGCCCTATGTTGGCAGTACTTCACAGTGCATCATTACTTCTAGCATCAACTTTTTCTGTTCTTGTTTTGTCTCCCTTATAAATTTGTGGGCTAAGATACTGAGATCCACATTAATGGTGTTTTCTTTTGTTCTGTGATATTTCTTTTTCTCTTTATGCACAGTCTTCCACAGGTATCACCAGATAAAGGTTCTGCTTTATTGAGAATGTTGTTCATCAAACACAGTGTTTGTGGGATCATATTTGATAGGGGACCCTTTAAGGAAAACAGTGTTCACATTAATATGGAACCACCACACACACATGGAACACACCCAAAACACAGAAGCAGCGTGTGAGTCCAAGAGCCTGAAGCAAGTGCCAACTCCTTTAGAGAAGATATTTGTATCCAGGAGAATTCTCCTGTTTGCAACTTCTATAAGCAGAAGTTCTACTAATAACAAATTCAACATATTTCTCCAATGTAAACCCCTCAAAAGAATGAAATTCCAATTAAATAGAACTACTCTGTTTTTTTCCTTAATTACTTAAGGAACTCAATATGAAACAGAAGGTAGCAATATGGCCTTTGACCTAGAAGTCCAGCTCCTGTAAAGAAAGACATACAGTTGGGGCCCAGCTTAGTTGGTGGAGTGCTTGCATAGTATTGGTGAAACCCTGGAACCCAGCGCTGCATGCATCATGTGTGGTGCCTGTAATTCTAGCACTCAGGAATAGGAGGAACAGAAGTTCAAGATCATCCTCAGTTATTATAGTAATTCAAAAGTCAGTCAAGGATACATGAAACCTTGTCTAAAACAAACAAACAAAACCAAACCAAACAAAAGAGTGGAGAGATGCCTCCTCTGACAGCATGGTGTGGGAGGTCCTTCTGTCTATGTGTTGCTTTTATTAGTTAATGAATAAAAAACTGGCTTGGCTTATAGCATGGGAGGAGGAAGACAGAGTTAAATAGATGTCATGTAGCCCCACCAGAGTCAGATGCAGGAACTTTAGCCAGTAAGCCACAGCCATGTGGCAATACACAGATTAATAGAAATTAGTTAAATTAACATGTAAGAGTTAGCCAATAAGAAGCTAGAGCTAATGGGCCAAGCAGTGATTTAATTAATAGTTTCTGTGTGATTATTTCAGGTCTATGATAGCCAGGCGGCCAGGACAAGCAAGTGGCTCACTCACCCCAACAAATTGGTGCCCAATATGGGGCCAACTAAAATCCACATAAAAACCTGAGAAAGTTTAAAAATTAATTCCAGTTGCTAGTGGCATTTATTTGGATGGGTTTTATTTGCTAGAAGCAAACAGAGGCATAGCTCCTTTAAGAGAGGTTTTCCTGATTCAGACATAGCAGGAAAAAAGCCACAGAATTTTGAAATGCTGGCTTTCTGTGCTGTCCTGCCAGCACAAACTCTGACTCTTTCAGGCAGGAGGTCTGGCTACAGAGCATTTGGATGGGTTTTCTGAGCAGACTGCTGGAGCTTGCTTAATGGAAGCAATTTGAACCAGCAATATGCCTAAAAGTAGGGTGATGTATGTGACTCAGAGGCATGAGCAGCTCTGCCACGTTGGACTGTGCAGAGGAAGCAAGAAGTACCATATATACCTTACTAATGGTATAACTTAAGCTTTAAGAAGTACTTAACATTTTTAAAAGCACTTCTGGTCAGAAAAGAATTACAGATATGCAATAAAGACAACTCCAGATGAGTCATAGTGTTAGATAAATGTACATAGGCTTGGAAGAGAGAATAAAAAGAGTATATAGAATCATAAAAGGAAGTTAATGGTTTTAAAAAGAAAAGGGTAAAGCCTTTAAAGAGACAGAGTACAGACAGGCATAGATTAAAAGGAGTAAAGAAAAATAAACCATGGAAAGATAGACTATAAACAGAGAGTCTGGATTATCTATATTATTGTGTTATCTTTGAATTTTTTGACTGCAGAGAGACATTTGATTCTGAGGACTACTAAGATAAGCCAATATGTATATTTCAAAGGAATCTTGAATTCAAAATTTGAGTATAAGAATTTGTTGCTTTGGAAAAGAGGTTCTGTTGTTTCCACAGAAGATTAAAACCTCTTTCAGACCAATATGATTTGATGGAACAAGACCTCCTGAAAGGTCACTGTGAACACCCCAAGATTACTTTGCACAACATACAGCAGGAAAAAATTTGGAGAAAACTACAACCATATTCCCAAATATTGTTTATAAATTTTTTTTACATTTAAAGGGAAATATGCTATGGAGATTTGCATTGGTATGGATCTTAGTTTATTGATACAAATTTAAGGTAAATTTTTATGTGTATATGTACTTCTGATCTTGATTAAGGTATTGTGTTTGTGTAGCTCATTTAAAATATGTAATATATAATTAAGAAATACACATTAATAGATACTCATCTATAATAGTCAAGCTTGTAGTCATGTTAGATTTTCTAGATGTATAGAGATATATTTCAGTTAGATAGGTATTCCTCAAATTTGTCAGAGACCTTCAGAATATGGCATTTAAAATGTTTTAATAACGTAATAGGACTTTTCATGACAATGAGACACATCTGCTCCTGGCAGCACCAATTACTTCGAGAGGAAGATTGGCATCAAAGAGGCTCCTTATGGAGTTTGCCAGCCATTTGGGTATAGTGCTTGCTGCATAATCCTGAGGACTAAAGCTCAGGTGCCAACACCCAGGCAAAAATTGAGACACAGAAAGCATATCTGTAACCTACCACCAGTGAGAGTAAGGCTGAGATAGGAGGATATCTGGAGCTAGCTAGCATGACAATTTAGAAGAACTGGTAAATTCCATGCTGATTCCCCATGTTAGAAAAGCAACTGAGGTGGAGGACAACACCTGACATCAACCTCTGACCTTTCCATGTGTATATGAGCATGCCTGTGCACACATATGCACATATACACACAGAAAGAGGGAGAAAAAGAAAAGGGAAAATGTACATCAGTATGTGTTCTTTGTTACTTAGAGTACACATTTTTCTCCAAAATGAAAGGAATTGTGAATCTCATCCTGCCTGAGAGACCCTCACAAAATGCCAATTAGCATTGGTGCCTACTGGCCTCCACTCTAGTGCTGTGTGCAGGCGTTCACCCATCGCACACGGTGGGAAGCTGCACTGCTCTAAAGCCACCAGCCGCTGCTTTGATGGCTGGGAACCTGCCCTTTAAATTTATAAACAACCTTTCTTTTCTAATCTGGGCCATTAGAGAGAGATGCTGTGAAGGGCTGCGTTCTGAAATAGCTAGGTTTACTGAGAGTCCAGACGGTTTTCAATCTAGCTGCCAGAAACAGAATAGCATTGGCTAAAAATAGCATGGGTGCAGAAGGTGCCCTGGGTACCTACCGAGGCCTGGAGGGTTTCAGATTAATTTGTAACCAAGTAATGGCCTCTCTCTGGTTTGGCCCATTTGTGAGTGTTGCTATCATGGGGAAAACTCGTCTACCTAAGAAGCTTGATGCACAGAAAGAAAATAAACTGATCAAAATTAAAACAATGATCAGATGGTCTGTGACTTTTCACTGCCAACATATGGTAAGAGCCTTCAGGTTCTACACTGTCTCTTAGTCAAATTGTTCATTTACAATCAAGCAGAGTGATTTAATGAATTAACAAATTAACAAGGATCATGTCTGGTACTCTGGAAGATGTTAACAGTCTTAAAGAATGCCTAACAGGAATTTTCTGAGTGTACAATGACAGATTTCTAACTGGAATGAAGTTGTAAATCCAGGCTCACAGTCATGCATTTTGGGCTTATTGACTGATTGAATAATTATTGAAGTAATCAAATAAGCCTTCGAACAACCTGAAATTTCAGGTGTTGAAACTGCCTTCTCAGTTGAGAGCTATTCCCTAATTCTCTCTGGACCTGTCTCTATAGTACTTGTATCTACCAGGACCTTCATTTACTCTCTGCTGGTGGATGGAGGAAAAAGACCTCTGTCCTACAAAAAAGGAAGTAGTACCACCATCCAGAACTTGACTTGAAGGTTTGCTGGCCCACTGTATGACTTTTTCCAGGAAGTTATGAACAAGCATCTGTCCTCCACCGACAGGGTGGTGAGGACTGAGCACAGCATCTCCTCCACCCTGGTGTAGTTTAGTGAATAAGCGTTCATTGGGATTACTCATGGAGCAGGGAGATCTAAAGGGTAGTTGCATTGCTGAGAAGCAGGGTGCCCTGGAGTCGCATCCACTTTTTAGGAATCCCACCAGCCAGCCTCCTGGCTCCTCCCGAGCAATTTTTTTTGAGGTTTTTTTTCATAAGCTTGGGGAAGTTTCTTGTGACTCTTGCAGCTTCCTAAGACTGGTCTGTTTCCTGAGTCTCAGGAGTCTCCTTCCTCAGTCCAGCATGGAATGCTTCTGCTAAGAGGCATTAGCCACAGCAGTGGAATAGGGTTGAGAGGGGGGTAGAAAAGAGGATGGCCAGCTCTGGTGAGGAAACCCTGTAGCTCTGTGTAAACATCAGGTTCTGGGATCTAGAAGCATTCAGAACAGAACAGTGGGAGACTGAGGAAGCACCCCATCTTAGAGAATTGGGCAGTGGCTGTGGTGGCCATGAGCCACTAGGATGAGTTCTCAGATGAGCACCCCCATCAGCAAACCCAAATCCTGAGTAGGAATATTACATAGCATGGTTGATACTGAATATTTCATCTCTGTTAATTTATGTGTTAGTGGCTTTTGGGGAGTTTCTTCTCTCTAAACAGAAATATTAAAAAATTCAATACTACAGGGCAGGCAAGATTTCTCAGTGACATTGCTGCACCAGCCTGATGACCTGAGTTTCATTCCCAGATGGTAGAGACAAACTGACCCCAAGAGTTCCTTCTGACCTCTACATGATTGGCACAGCATGGCACACATGCACAAACATGCACAACACACACACACACACACACACACACACACACACTGACTAATTTTATTCTGTAACTGTGATAAATTATTGGCCAAAATTAAAATCAATTTAGGGGTTAGGGAAGGGTTACTTGATTTACAATTCCAAGTCCCAATCCACCACTGAGGAAAGTTAGGAATAGAACTCAAGGCAAGAAACATGTAGAACTGCTGCTTCTCACTCACAGGTTCACGCTCAGCTAGCTTTTTTATATAGCCTAGGACCACCTGCCTATGGATGGTCCCCCTCCTAATCAGCTAAGACCACTTACATCAAACATGAATGAAGGCAATGTCACACAGACAAGGCTACAGGCCAACCTGCTCTGTTTGATTGCCTCCATTGAGACTCCCTGGATGATTCTAGCCCATGCCAAGTAGACAACTGAAGCTAAACAGGACAGCATACAATAACAATAAATAAAGCTTAAAATTATTTAAAAACCCAAAGACTTTACAGATGCTAAATGTGTGTTACTAGACATTCTATGTCACAAAGTTTGAGGTCTTAAGAGTATATAGAATAAACTATTGAATCTTGACTCATTCATTTGTACCAGAGAAAAGGATTTACTTAAGGACTTCGAAAATAAAATGGTCAACTAACCCGTGGTTTAAACAGAAAGTATTTTGCTTGATTTTATGGTAGTTGGAAAATATAATACTATAATGAATATGATTCAGATGTCTTGACCATTTTTGCATTAATGGAGGTCAGCACTCACTTGTATGGTCCAGTTCATGGTTGGGTGTATGTCAAGTAAAGGAACTGAATCTTCTTGATGATTCATGTTGGCTGACTGCCTCTCAATACATCAAAGCCACTCAAATTTTCATCAGATTTTAAATACAAAATACATCCATTGTCTCTTTTTCTCGGTATCATTATTCTTATAAACCTATAGGTTAGAAGAGTTACTTTTATTATAAGCAACCTGCATTGACTTTTTGTTGAGAGTCATTGTTTGTGTCATTACATTACTTGATAGAAGGAAACATGGCCAGTTCATGGATACCACTCAGGTATAGCCTCCAATTAGTTAAGTTTCTCTGTGTGATATTCACATTTATGATAGAGGTGCAAAGGCAATGTCTAGATTTTGGTCTCAGTCTCCCAAAACATATCTAAAGACAATTAAGAACCAAACAACTTTGTGTTTATGTGGATTATTCAAGCACTGTTTATACTTTTATCAATCAAAAAGGAGGAAATTTTATAGTGATGCATTTAAAATAGTAAAGATGCATATTCTATAAAAATAGGTAACATATTAGTTTTAAAAACGTTTTTCAAAATAAAATTGGTGAAAGGAATGATATTGTTATCTTGAAAATTTCTTTTTTTTAGCTCAAAAATATTCTTTCATTCTTTTATTTTTTTTATTATTATTACAAGAAAAAATTACATTTACTCCCCTTGTTCCCGGCCCTCCCGCTCCCCCCCTACCCCACCGCCCTCAAATGTCTGACAACAGAATGAACATAACAATATATTTGCTTTTAAATTTAATACTCTATTATGTTGTTTATTTTTAAAACTATGAAGAAGATATATATATATATACACATAGTCTTTATATGACTTTAATACCTCCCAGAAATATTTATGGGGAATCCTTAGAGACTGCACCAAAGCTTAACAAATGGTAGTTTTTTAAAATGCTGCCTGCAAAGTGGGTGTGAAAGTTTTCCGGTTAGCTTTGCTTTTCCCGAAACCAATAGTCTGTCTTATACTTTGAAGGAGTCCTTTAATTCACTTTAACTACTTTGAAACATCATGCTTTTGTATGATATTTGGAAAAATATTGGGTTGCTAAGTTGTACAGTTCTTCCAACTGTTGACATATTTCATCATCTCACATTTAAAATTATAGCTACTAATACTGAGGCTGACTTCATCTGAATAATTTGAAGTATTGGGAAGCTCTTGTTCACAGTCATGAATACAAATTTTCCAAAGTTCTAACTTCAGTTGGAAGCTCTATTTATTATTGGTATAAATGGTGCTGTTTTTCTTTTTTAAAATTGTTAAGATATTTTATTTAGTTTTTTTTTTTATTAAACTATAATTACATCATTTACTCTCTTCCCTTTCCTCCTTCCAAGCCCTCCTGCATCCTCTGGCTCCCTCTCAAATTCATGGTCTCATTTTCTCTGTTATTGTTACATATTTACAAGCATATAAATCTGTAAATACAGCCTGCTGAGTCTGTTTAATGTTACTTGTATGCATAAGATCCCAGGGTGTGCCCTTTGTATTAGATAATCTAAATAGGGAGCTCATCCTTGGGGAAGACTAAGTCTCCTGCTTTCAGTACCCTGTAGTTCTTCATCCAGGGCTGAGGCCTCCTGAGCCTTCCCCATTTGTCAGCATGCCTAATGCTGTTCTACTTGATTAGGTCTTGTTCGGACAGTCACAATGTTGAGGTTTTGTGGGTACAGCTTCCCTGGCGTTTCTAGGAGACAGTCGCCCAGCAGATTTTCTTGTCCTCTGACTCTAATAATCTTTTTGCCCCTTTTGACTTTTTTCACAGTGTTCACCGAGCTTTAGATGCCTGGGTTGTGTTGCATATATATCCTTTGAGATACATTTTGGTCAGGCCTGGTTTTCTGTAATGATCTGTCTATTGTTAAAAAAAAAAGGCTTCTTTGATGAGGAATGAGAACTACATTGACCTGTGGGTATAAGGGTAAGTATTTAGAATAAATTTAGGGGTTATGCTGGTCTACTAAAATTGGAGTAGTGGTAGTAGCTGATCCTCTAATATCCATGACCCTACTAACACTTGGTAGTAAGCTAGGTTTCCGGTACCAGGCATGACTTCTCTCCTATTGAGGAGGCTTCAAATCTAATTAATCTAATCAGACAACTGTTGGTTATCACCAAGGCATGAGTGCCAGTACTGCACACTTAAGGATGTTTCAGCATTTTGATCATTTGTGGTTCCTACGCATCCCAGCTGGATATGACTATTGGTTGCTTCTCTTCCCTTGTCAGTTGGTATAGCACCTGCTGGAGCTACAAAAGCTAGTCTCCAGGAAAGAGACTTTCAAGTCAGATCCAGCTGGAATCCTCCAGGTCCTGTGTCCTAAGTACAGGGTGTCATCAGCAACCTCTGGGAGGCAACCAAGAGCAATAGCATTGCTTCGGGAGTTTCTTGGACTTCCCTGACCAATAACTTAAAAGGGGGGATTCTCATGCTTGGTACTGAGGTTTCATTCAGCCCAACTTGCATAACTTCTTTTAAAACTATATATGTAAATATTTATAAATTACAGATATGCTCATATGTGAATTTAGGTGAATAAAATAGAATGTGATTATATGGCTTTTTAAAACATACTTGGTTGTTTTATCTTCCAGTAAAGATTTGGTCTTTTTTTTTTCTTAACTCTCCTCCAACTACTCAGACAAGAATAAGACAAGTCTCCCTACTTATCTTTAAAATAAAATGGGGTTCCCCCACACACACATCTTTTTTTAGACAGGGTCTCTAGGCCCAGGCTAGCTTCAAACTCTTTGTAGTTAAGAATGAACTTGAACTTCTGATCTCCTTGCCTATTACACCTGAGTGCTGGAATCACAGGCTTGCACAACCAGCAGATTTATACAGTGCTGGGCACATAATCCAGAGCTTCATGGTTGCTAGACAAGCACTGTAACAAGTGAGCTACTTCTCCATGTCTGCCCTAAACAACCTTCTTAAAATAAATCCATAGATGAGCTAACAGTTCAGTCACTCAGATGCTCTTTGAGGCTCTTGCTGCTGTCTGTGTGTAGTTCACAGACTCTGACCAAGGTCTACTTGGGCACATAGAGTATTATAAATCACACAAAGAATGGTGCAGATTTTATAAAATATCATTTTCTCTGTTTTGTGAAGGACATTCTCATGTGAAACATTATTCCCTATCCCCTATCTTGTACCCTATGAATGTGCATACATATGCAATGAGAACTAGAGCTGGTACTTATGCCCTGAGTTATACTTAGGTGCCAGAAGAGTTCCATGCCTACTTGTATTGGTTTGCATTACTTTTTCAAGTGTCAAAACTATGAAGAACACATGAGGTGTTTATGTTTTTGTGAAGATAGTTTTGACCACATGGGAGCCCTATAAGGGCTCCGTAGATTATACTCTGTGGATTAATTTATCAAAATACAAAGACTTTCATGAGGAGAGCACAGTAATTTGGGAAGGATTTAGAGGGGTTGATCAGGTGGCTCAGCAGGTGAAAGCACTTGTCACAGAAGACTGGTAACATGAACTCAATGCCACCTCCAGAACTCATATAAACAAAGGTAGAAGGAGAGAACCATCTTCACACTGTCATTCCTGACCTCCATACACAGTCTTTGGCTTACAGCCTTCCTTACATATCACACACACACACACACACACACACACACACACACACACACACACACCCCAAGCACATAAATAAATGTTGTAATTAAAAAAACCTTTAAAAAATAATTTAGAGGGGCTGGAGAGATGGCTCAGTGGTTAAGAGCATTACCTGCTCTTCCAAAGGTCCTGAGTTCAATTCCCAGCAACCACATGGCGGCTCACAACCATCTGTAATGAGGTCTGGTGCCCTCTTCTGGCCTGCAGACATACACACAGACAGAATATTGTATACATAATAAATAAATAAATATTAAAAAAATAATTTAGAACCCTGCTGACCTGAACTTAAGTCTTTATAGTGTCTGAAATGACTTGCATAGTTGAATAATGCTTCCTAGATACACCAGATTTCCTTATTTCATCTATTAACTGAAGTCACAATCATGACCATCACGTGACTTTGATAGAGCGTTGTTCCAGCATACAGCTTATCACCACTCTTTGTAAATGTGAGATCCAATCTGGATTTCTTGTGAGTTCCCATAGTTCTTAGTGTGCTGCTGTCTAATAATACAAATCTGTGTGCCAGTGTTGGACAATGGAAACACCTAGGATGGCAAGACCTTTTGCAGTGAGCAAGTCAAGTCAGCAGTAACCCATCAACATCACAGCGTGTTGATGGAGAGCCTTGTTTTTCCAGTAGCTCTGTGAAGGATTTGGTGATTTTTATCACCATAGATCTGTATTGTTTTGTTTTTCAAGTAATGTTGGTGTGGGAAATCCTTCTGTGTATGTGTTGTTTTTATTGATTAATGAATAAAGCTGTTTTCACCCAATGTCTTAACAGAGTAAAGCCGGGAGGGAGGGAGAGAGAGAGAGAGGAGATGGAGTCAATGAAACACCATGTAGCCTGCGCTGGAGGAGATAGACACTCAGGAACTTTAACGATAAACCACGAGCCTCATGGTAAAATAAAAAATAATGGAAATGGGTTAAAGATATAAGAGCTATCTAGCAATATGCTTAAGCAATTGGCTAATAGCTTGGCTAAGCAGTGTTTTCAACAATGTAATTTCTGTGTGATCATTTCGGGTCTGAGCAGCTGGGAATGGACGAGCAGTCTCCTATTACATAACGTACTAGCAGGTGCAGTAAATTTTATTAACTTGTCACCAAAGTCAGGCTATTTTCTCTGGATTTTGTAAATTCTAAGCCAATCAAACTGTTGCCTTGCCTCAGATTGCTAAGTGCCTTTTATATTTAGTGTAGCTATGTAATTGTTGTACTGTGATCTACTAAAGTGAGCACGGCAATATAATAAAATATGTATTTTTACTTATCATTTTTCTTTTCATATTAAAATTTATTGTTTTTACATTTATTTTGTGGGGGCTGCAGTGGGTGTATGTCCTCTAGTTCACGTATGATGGCTAGACCAGAGCTTGTGGGAGTCAGTTCTCCCCTTCCATCGTGTGGGTTTCAGTGTGGAACTAAGGTTGTAAGACTTAAGCATAAGTGCATTCACTTGCTAAGCTACCTCACTAGCCTCAAAATTTTCTTCTTACAAGAGATAATATAATATTTGGGGACAAATTCATAAACAAATGCAAGCTGTCAATAAAGATATCTATGTAGATGCAAGAGTTGGTGTTACAGAGTGAAATCACAAGGAAAAATCCTAAGCATTCTATTTAGAACAGATATTCCAAAGATTTCATCAAAGTAACTACATAGATTTTCTAAAAACATATAATTTAGTTTCTTTTGGCTATAAGAATTTTAACTTATGAAATATGACTAGACTGGGGGATGCTGACTCCACAGAAATCTATCTTCTTGATTTTCACTTAGACTACAGAAATTTGGATATATTCTTATTCTCAGATACAGTACACTGGCTTCTCAAGTTACTTTCAAAATTGTACTCTCTAGAATGTCTGGAGTGCACACATCAAAGCATGCGTACTACATAAAGAACCAGTAGCTTGCACAAGGACTCCAGTTTCTACGGTGATATTCATACTTTAGGTTATGTTTTATCCATAACTACCTGGACTTGGAGAATTTTGAAGCCATGCTCTGAGATCCCTATAGGATACAGGAACTACCAAAAATCCTTATAAAATTGGTTACTATTGGCTGTGACATAGTTTCATGTTCATTGCAAAGACCCTTGTCTTTTAATGCACTGAGCTAAATGCCAGCTGCTGTTTTATGTTAAAGCAGGCAATGTAAATTGTTACTACCTGTGGAGCTCTGCAGAGATAGCCCTATCTGTGAGTCAGTTCTTAACATAAGGTCAGGAAGATCCAAACTTGAGCTGGAGACATAGTCAGAACCCACATAAAAATGTCAGACATGATGTTTCACACTTGTAATCCCAGTTAGAGAGAAAGGTGAATTCCCGGGGCTTGCTGTCCAGCCAACCGATTCTAATTGAATACACACTGAGCTATAGGCTAATAAGAGACCCCATCTCATAAAGCAGTGAAGGAATGACACTCTGGCCTCCATATTCACTCTCCCACCCCATGTGGATATCCAAACCTGTCATCTAAAACTAATAAATATATTTTAAAATAGTAAGTTTAAAAATAAATACTGTTTTGTGGATCCTTAACAACACCCAGCAATGGGATTTTTTCAGTATTTTGATCACATTAACACTGTGTCTTAAAATACTAAAACAGGATACTGCTATAAAGTTTAATATACACTGATCTGCGGACAGTAGACAGAAATGTATCCAAAGTAACTTCTGAGAAGAGCCATACGATGTCAATGAATATGGGAGACAAATGGATGCTTTAATTTATCAAACTTAATTGGGCTAAGCTAATGGAAAATTAATTTTGTTTGTTGTAGAATGGCTTCAAAAATAAGAAAATTGGTCAAGGATTCCTTCTTATAAAATGACTGGTTAAAGTTTATTTTATGGTATTTACAGATGTTTGAATGCCTTGTGGGTAGTTAGCTTAGATAAAACTTGATGGTGGATTAGACTGTTAATAATCCAGGGATTTAACAGAGATATGGTCTGCATAACTCCCATTTGGAAAAACTGAATTTAAGATAGTGACTGCCCTGGAGTTTGGGGGCAATAAAATTTAGGCAAGATAATTTATAGGCAAATGCCCAGCACATTGTGATCAAGTCCATTTCTGTTAACATTAAAACACTATGACAAGCCTCTACATGACTATTTTGAGTTATTTTCTGCAGAAACCATAAACAATAAAAGGACACAGAGCCAACCCACTAGCAGCAAGCATCGCAGCAATGAAAGCACCAGCAGATCTCTGTCTTCTCAGTGAAAAATAAGCATGTGGCAATTAAGGCAAGGACAGAGAATGTCTCTAGAGGCACCTCATCAGTGGTCCAATTTAGTAATGTCTTTGGGTTTCATTGTGACTGGGACAGCTGCAGAAGTTACACCAAAACACCACAGATGTGCAAGGATAATAATAGTTCAGGGAACCAGCTTAAAAACATGATAAAATAGTGATGACTTAACCAATGAAGTATAAGGCTTGAATCCTAACCTACAATGTCTGAGTGATGACTAGTCTTGGTTATCAACTTGACTATATCTGGAATGAACTAAAACCCAAATGTTGGGGCACATCTGTGAGTGATACTTTTCCTAACTAAATTATTTGAAAGAGGAAGACCTACTTCTAATCTGGATCTCTGAGGTGGGAAAATAAAACTTTAATCCAGATCTTTTGAGGTGGAAAAATCATCTCTAATCTGGACCACACCTTCTGCAGATAGCCTATATAAAGGACATATAGTATATATACCTCTCCCCACCCCAGCTGCACACACACAACCACCTCATTTGCTCATCCTCACCATTCCCATACCCCATATATATACACAGAATCAAAACTAAAACAAATCTATTAAAGGAAACAAATTCAGTGTTGTGGTAATACCAACACTGGTGGAGAAAGGAGGACCCCTGGGGTTTGCTGGCCAGATAGTCTGGGTGTATCAGTTAAGATTCAGGTTGAGTGAGAGAACTTATCTCAAAAAATGAGGTGGAAAGTGATAGAGAAAGACACCCCCCATTAACAGCCTCTGTCAGGCACACACACACACACACACACACACACACACAGTGGCACAGACAAATACATACACACAAATCATGGTATAACTTTATATAGGCTGTTAATTTGACACCTTTCTCCCTTTCTTCCTTTCTTTTTGGCATATTTTGAGACAAGGTTTCTCTGTGTAACAGTTCTGGCTGTCTTGAAAGTAGCTCTGTAGACTAGGCTGTTACAGAGATCCATCTGCCTCTGCTTCCCAAGTGCAGGGATTAAAGGTGTGAGCCACCACTGCTTGGCTTGGCACATTCCTCTAAGCACCTTTAAACTAATTTTGAGTCAGATTTAGATCAAGGAAATGTTGAAGAAGATTTGAAACTGGTTTAAACCACTATTTTTTCCAAGCCTGCTGATTAATGTAAATGAAAAATCCAAATAAAAATGTTCTTCAGTGCAAATTTATTCTATTGCAGCAGATACTCAATGCCTGTTCGTGCCTCAAGTGTCAGCCTTACCTCTCTCTTATCACTCCCTACCCTGTGAACTCATCCACTGTAGTCGGAGACTGCTCGTTCGTTTCCCCGCTGCTCAGACCCGAATAATCACACAGAAATTATATTAATTATAACACTGTTTGGCCTATTAGCTCAGGCTTCTTATTAACTAACAATTACATCTTAAATTAACCTATTTCTATTATTCTTTATATCACCATGAGGCTGTGGCCTACCGCTAAGGTTCTAGTGGCAGCATCTTCCTCCTTCAGCAGCTACATAGCGTCTCTTTGACTCCGCCTTCTTTCCTCCTCTATCTGCTTGATTCCTGCCTTACTCTATTCTGCCCTGTTTTAGGCCAAAAAAGCTTTATGCAGGTTTATTCATTAACTAATAAAAGCAGTATATATACAAAAGGACTTCCCATACCAATCCACCTGCTCATCTTGTGGGGCATCCTCTAACTCATCTCCTATCTTCCTTTATAACCTTAAATTGTCTCATAGGGTAATGCAGAAACTTGAAGGAAGCTCATTCTCCCCCTTTCAATGTTCACAAAGTCGAGGTGTTGACACAAATAATTAAAAGCTGATTGAACATAATTAATAACAATCGTCCTCTGGTTCTCCTCAATTAATAACTCCAATCTTTCATCAATGTTTAAAAACAAATACAAAAAAAATAGCAAGGCAAGCTGCCATGACTTTTTATCTTTCTATAGATTAAAATCTGATGGGTTAATAAATGTGCAAAACTCAAAATATGGCTAATGAGTGGATAAGAAAAAAGAGTAGAAAGGAAACTGGGTTTTTGCTCACACAGATGCAAAAGCCTCAGTTGTAAGCCACACTAATGTTAATAGATCTAAGAGTCTCACTTCTCATAGGATTTTTATGTAGACAAATAAAATAATAAATAAAATAAAAATTATATCCTGGTAAAGAAATACAGAAGTTTTTGAAAGCTAATAAAGAACTGATTGATGTTTTTATTATCTTTTTGGTTATCAAACAGTTCTGGCAAGTAATGCTTTGGTTAAATATGTATGTTTTTATTCTTCCTTAAAGCTTTGACACTGAAGGATTAATGATACTTGAAGATAAACTTGGGGTTTTCCTAACCCAACATATCTAGATGATAAATAGAATTAAACCAGCCACTTTACTTTCTTACCTAACAAAAAGACGAATTGAAATGAAATAATTTTTCTTTCTATTTGGATTATCTCAGCTACACACACACACACACACACACACACACACACACAAAACTCTTCGTTAGAATTAACCTCATTCTTCCATGCTCACCAGCACATACAAAGCCTCAAGAGCAGCCAAGTGTTGCTCACATCAAATGAACTTCTATGTGGGCTTTATAAAGCTTTCCAAGGGCTTCTGAGAAAACTGTCTTAAAATCACGTTAGCATTTGTAGTTCACTGCCAGTGATTGAATCACTAACATCTTTTTGACATTTACATATAATGGGAAGATTCGGTCACAGGAATTCAAACAGTGAGAACAACATGAAATAAGAGATTTATCCCCCCTGATTTTTAGGGAACTAGGTTACTTAGGAGTAGAGAGGGTCACAGGACAAGACAGCCTCCCGTCCCCGCCAAGAAACTTGGCAGTGTCCAGTCAAAATGCAGAGGCCTCTGCAAAGTCTGCTCATTTTTACTGGCCACCTAAAGTAGATCTCACTACAGTTTGTTATTCAACCTAAGAATGAAAATATTCAAAATGAGCTTCCCACACCTCCCACAGAAATGACAAATGAACAGAGGATCAAACCAGTGCTTTTCAAATAGTGCCAGGCTCAGTGAAGCTTTGGTTGCCTGTTAAGTACTTGTTCATTCTCATACACACTGTACATTTCTCATATCCACTGTACATTTCTCATATCCACTGTACATTTCTCATATCCGTCTCTTCTGATTTTCCCTTTAAGGAAATTTCTGACTAGAATTTAAGGAACCCCACGACGGAGGCAAATTCACCCTGGTTTTATACTTCTCACAAATTGAAGGAGACAAAGCACATAGTAGGCCAGCATTAAAGGCAGAAAGTCCCAGGCATGGAATAATCATATGAACAAATTTTTGGGCACCAGAGGCCCTTTATTGAACCCCTCAGATTCTCAACACCCAAGCCACAATCACAAAACAATATCTAAACTGTAATAATTAACAATATTCACACCAGAGTTTCATGTGTCTCAGACTGGCCTCAACTCGATTTGTAACTAGGGAGGCCTTTAAACTCCTGATCTTTCTGTCTCCACTTCCTGCCTGCTGAAATCATAGTTGTGCACTACTACAAATTGTTTATGTGCCCATGGGGATCAAGAGATCAAACCCAAGATTTCATACTCTACCAAATGAACTGTTTCTCCATCCCTAGAGCTGTAGTTTTGTATATCTTATGTTTTGCCATTTTAGCCTTTGTGTTTATATCATGTCAGTCCCAGCTCTAGTCAATAAAAGATAGGTTCTGAATTATAAAGCAGGCAAAAGCCAGAGGGGGGAAAACATCATGTGAATAGCAATGATGGCAAATTTGGAAATGGATTATAGTGATGTCCCAGAGGGCCTCTCCATAGTGACTGTCATAATTTGGTACCCGAGGCAGCTGGCATGAGTAGAGAAGAGAGAAAAACTTTCTTCTGCAGGGCGAACTATTTAATTACACTCCAGAATATGCAGACCTCAGAAGAACTTGCAATTTAGACAGGCAACCTGACTTCTAGGAATGAAAATGAAATAACAGGCAAGAAGAAAAGTCTGGCTGAGATCGGTAGAGTCTTCACCTCTCACTTTCCAGTGAGGTAACTCATTCCTTCTGCAAAGAATATCCATGAGACATACCGTGTGTGAGTATGTGTGTGTACACATGTGTGGGTGTGTATATGCCATAGTGTACTTGTCTGCAGAGGCCAGAAGACAACTTTCAGGAATCTGTTCTCTCCTACTACCTTGTGGGTCCCAGGGATTGAATTTCAATCATTAGGCTTGGCAGCAGACAAATGAACAAGGGGTGGGTGTGAAGAGAGGTGAAGACCCGGTAGGCACAGCCAACTTCTTTCCCATTTTCCCTTTAACATTTTTAAATTATCCAAGACAACTGGTGCCCCAGCTTTCCCACCATGAGGAGCATTGTAGAGTGTTTGATACCAGGAAAATTGGTATCTGACTTTCCCACTATGGAGAACATCATAGAGCACCTTGATTTCAACACATCACTACACTGTGAAGAACACCATAAACTGATTTCATCCCAATATCACTGTTGTCTGACCTTCCCAAGTACAGACCACTGTGGAATGCATTGATTGCAAGATCACTGATGCCTGGCCTTGCACCATGGGGAATTATCATGGAGTGTTCTACTTTAAGGTCATTAGTGACTGGCCTTCCCATCATAGGAAATATCTGGGGTATTTGATATCCCCACCAAGGGGTATACTTCTGTCTCAAGCCATCATGCCTTCTTCCTGCTGTGGGAGTACTGTGGAACATGCTGATTCTGCTGCTAGAAATTAGTCAGGTTCTGGAGAATGGTCCAGATAGCAGCCCATGGAAGCAAGCAGGGCCATGAAACAAATGTTGACCACACAGGTCTTTGCTTCTTGCATTGTCCAAATTGTGGAGATAAAGGTGTAGTCTTAACCAAACCAAGAGCAACCAGAATAATTTATCATCCAGTGTCAATACACAAATATGGCCAAGAATGGAAGAGGGAAAATGGAGTCAGATATCTATAAGAGAAAGGACTTCTTTCCTCAGAAAACTTCTAGAATGATCTTACCATGTTCATGTAAGTGGGTGTTGTATGGCAGGTTTCTCTGAACTGAAGCATTCCCTCCGGGAGGGAGAGGGAAGTTGGTGAGACTCAGGACATAAACAAACTTCATAGATCTAGGCAAGGAGAAAATTGCCAAATTCTAGAGAGCCCCTCCTCAGCTTTATAAAAGCAGTAATAGGCTGGTGGGGTGGGGGATAGGGAAGACCCTGAGCAGACAAGCTGCAGAGAAGGGATTCTCTACTATAGCTGCCTGCAAGTTGTGCAGAGAGCTCCAGGATGGCAGTTTTCATGAGTCATCATGTATGTTGAGATGGGTTTTCAGTAACACAGTTGCTGTTTTCAGTCATCTCTGGTCCTGTTTTACTCTTCCCAACAACACTATTAGTGACCCCCCAAAATCACTAAATCAGCAAGTTGGACCAGGTTAATGATACTTCTCCCTGTTGTGGGCTATCTTTCTGGGTAGACATAGGTGTGTATGTTGTATCTTCCCAGGAAAAGTTTCTCACACAACAGTTAAATACACTTTCTTTTTAAGAAAATACATTTACTTGTTTTGTGTGTATATGATGTGTGTGCGGCACACATGCCACAGCACATGTGTCAAGGTCAGAGGACAAGTTTGTGGAAAAATTTTTTCCTTCAGTGCTTATGTGGTTTGCAGGGATGGAATTCAAGTCAGAACGTTACAGAGTACAGAGTCTCATATGTGAGTGCCTACAAGCTCGCATGCAAGTGTGGAGGGAATGGGAGGGGCATGGAGCAACCTCAGTTCCATCTTGTTTTTGAGACAGGGTCTCACATGGGTCTGGAGCTCCCAAGTAGGGTAGACTGGCTAGTCAGTGGACCCCAGGGATCCTCCTGTCTCTGCCTTTCCGGTGCTAGGCTTGCAAGCAAAAACTAGCATGCCTGTTGGCACTTAGTAAAGCTTACATGAGTTCTGGGGGTCATCTTCCAGTCCCTGTGGATGCACAGCAAACCCTTTATGAATCAAATCATCTCCCCAGCTGTGTAGTAAGTTTTAGGAATAAGGAAGAATCTGGGATTTGATTTCATTTACAATGCAGATTCAACAAAGCTGTCAGTCTTCTCATTAATTAAAATAAAAAAAGATAAATTTTGCCTGTCTTTCACTGAATTTTTGTTAATCTGTGTGAAGCTCTGCACAGACAGCCTTTTGTCTAGTAAGTGCCTGAGTCAGGACGGCTGTGCTTGTGTCTATGGTCCTTACCACTGGTGCTCCTTTAGCCACCACAGCTGATAAAACCATGCAGAGTGATGCTCATAACATGAGTTACACCTGTGTCTTGTAGAAGCGGCCCCCCAAATGCAGCAGCAAACACGCTCAGTGCATTTCCATTCACTAATGGACCCTAAAGGCAGCACTTAGCAAAGTGACAAAACCCAACAGCCCACCCTGACAGCTGCGCTGAAGGATGGATGTGCATGTCTTCTTTGTGTAATCACTTGGTGTGAGGTCTGCAGACTGAAGCTCTCCCCTCTCAGCCTCACCAAAAGAACATTCCCGAAGCAGAGGTTTGGTGCAAGGCCAGCATCAGCACTTGAGCAAAGGCCTGGGTGTAAAGTTTCTGAAATGAATGTGTTCACATTAGTTCGCAGTAATTTACAAGGAAATGGAGTGAGCTGGATCCCATCATTGTTCTAAAGGCTAAAGGCTGATTCTCTGCAGAGCTTACCCGATGTAAAGACCAGTGCAATTTGCACAGGCCTCACATTTCTCTTCTTATCAGTGGGTGACCCTGCAGTCCAGGGGAATACAGATGCTATACCCCAGACCAAAGAGGGAAATGGGACTGAGCTAAACAGAAATTCCTCTGTGGAGCAGCTTCCAAGCTCTGTGGACAATGCATACAGTGAGACTAGAAAACAGGTTGGCTCTGCAGGGTGTTTAATTTTATGTATCTAGTCAACAGAAGCCACACATCTTAAATAATTATTTGGAGTCTAAATCTGAAGCCTAATGCAACTTGTTTCTGTTTATATACATATCCTTTTAAGTCATTTTAGCCTCTAACATGTTGTGTATCTATGTCTCACACTTTGAAAATCTCCAGCTCTATTTCAGGGTGTTTAAAGTCTAATTTATTCCTTAGATTCCCACAGCTCTAACATTTGCTAAGTAATTTGCACATGGTAGCTATTTATTTTGAAGGACTTATCTTGTGAAATGTGTAAGACAGGCAGCTATTTTTCTATTTACAGAAAAAGAGACAGAGTCTCAGAGGTCACTGAGTCAGTGCTCAAGGTTGCCTCCGCTCACGTCCTAACTCCCCACTCTGTAGTCTTCTTTCTTCCATAGCTTCTCTGCATGGCAGATCATGTCTGGCTAGCCCTGAGGTTGGACCCAGCTGCTACTTACTGATGACCAGGTCAGCATCAGCTCACTGAGTTTTATATTCCAGGGGGACAGCATTCCAAAAGTCTTGGGCTGAGGAATTGGTCCAGTTGGTAACGTTTGACCTCTAGAACACACATAAGGAGATCTAGGAGGGGAAATGCATGCTTGTAATCTCATGCTTGGAAAGCAGAGACTGCTGAACGCACACACACACACACACACACACACATACACACACATCACATAGAAAAAACAAAAGAAAAGTCTTTACTGCCCAAGAGCAGTGCACATTCCCTTCTTGAAATGGAGAGCTTGATGAACTTGTTAATATCCTGCCTGCCTCTTCTGTGAATTAAAATGTCTTCCTTCAGTGTCACAGTCCAGGCTGAGTACCTAGAGTCACTAGAATAGCTTCCACATCTACATCTGGCAACTTTTAGGCCTGTGCCCTATAGGTGGTGCTCACCAGGGGCCTAGGGAGTCCCTGAGCAAAGCTAGATCTAAGACAAGGACATCTGAACTCACACTGTTTTTCTCCTAGGATTCAGCAACTGCCTGCTAAGGCACTGACCAGCCATTCTGCCCTTGAGCCCAGCCCTTCAGACAGATCGATATCCAAGTGTCTTCCCTTTATCTTTACCTTGGCAATACAAACTCAAAATGTCCTATGTGGCTCCGTTCTTTCATACTTTGCACATCCCCTTTCTTCCTCTTCCTACCTTCTGCTATATGTGGGTCTTCCCCTTTCCAGGTTGAGGCTGCTCTTACTGTCTGGTGGTTTCAATTGTGACCAACTAAGAGTAAGACACTAAGTGCAGATAGAGGTAAAAAATTCCTTTGAGGCCATCAATTGGGTCTCTGGATTTTTCCTTTTGGAGGTTGATGTCCCAGAAATGTACTTACTGGGTTTTATGTATTCATTGAGTCATTTTTTTTGTTGTGCTTTGGTTATTCATCCTTTCCAAGTTAGAGTACATAGGTTTCTGTCTGTGTGGGGTTGAACTTGTGTCTGGTGATGGACAGAGGCTCTCCAGAGTTATGGTTCCTGTGTATTATCTCACATGGCACATCTGCTTTCCCTTGTACCTCATGTCAATCAAGTCTATAACTTCTTAAGCTTCATTTCTGAAGAGAGATCAGCTGTGATCTCAGATGGAATTCACTGTGGATGAGAGAAGAAAGGTTCTATTTGTGCTGGGCATGGAAGGAGAAGAGACCCATTTAAATATGTGTTTTAAGCCATCTCAGCATCCCATTGCTGCTGCTTCCCAGGGGTACCTTCAGGAGGCGACTCCTTCAGGAAGTCCCAGAGCAAGCTGATCCTGTGTTGCCCAACAGACAGGTGGATGAGAATGTCGCAGACTCTCTCATTAGATTTGTTAAAATTTCCTGTTTTGCTGAGACAATCAGTTTTCATATTTTGTCTTCTCAAAATGTGAAGACATTTATCTACTGCAATTCCCCTGTTATCTTTTTGGGTACAGACATTTTTAAAAAATAACCTTCACTGAAATGTCATTAGGATATTAATAGGAAGAGGAGATGAGCATGTCTTCACAATGCTTCACATTTTAAGAGGACTTTGTGTTGGAACTCCCCTGTGATCAAATCATATGAAGGGTGACATAGCTACCTCTCAGCGGAACCCACAGAGTTGCTTGTGTCTCCATCAGCCCAGATGGTCTTGAGTTCCCTACACACCACAGTGGATGGGGAAATGGGCTGACTCTGAGACTTGAAGAGTTCCTAAAGAACTATACCCAGTGACTGTCTAACACTGGTATTGCTTTAAGTTGATTGTCTGGGCCCTATTTTCACTCTGAAATGTATTGTCAATGGCTATCCTGAAGCACTAATTCTTCCAGAACTATTCCAGGTGATTTTCTCAATAAATACTCCTGATCCCCACAATCGAGTGGGCCTGTATGCACATAACGAGAGGAGCTCTGCCTGCAGAGCCTATGCATGAGACGTTCTTCAAAGGCCTTTTAATCTGAGATCTACGATCTTGCAGTGAAAGGAGTTTTCCTCTTCTGAACATCTTTTTTACTGAAACATTCAGGTTTAAGTGGTGACTTCTATTTTGCTATTGTAGATGTTTTCATTGACATCAAAACCATGCATAGAATTAAAAATACACAAAACTATGAAAATTCTTGCCCAGTGTTTATATCTTTTATCCCCAAGTATTTTATATTATAAATTCTTCTATATTTTAATCAGAGTCTGTGGGAAAATGCCAGGGGCACATGCAAAGAGAATTCTTAGAAGTTCAAAAATGCTACCAGTGTGAAAGCCATTAAAATAACATCTAACTTTCATCTTCTGGAAAAGACCCGTGCAAACTCTTCTTTTCTCTAAATTGGTGTCTGTAAGTGTACTGATGGGTGTTCAGAATCTTGTGCTGGGATGCTGTGCTCACACTGGTGAAGGCAGGAGAGGCTAGTTGGAGAATGCCTTGTCAGCAGGCGTACATTCAAAGAGTCCTATCCAACCATCGGGGTCAACTGTGCTTTCAAGACCCACACTACAATTTCCTTCACAGTTCAGAGCTGATCCTTCCATATATGGACGGAACTTCCAAAAACACGTTACCTTGGGAACTTTGGACACTTACCATGAAGTTGTGAAATCACCCACTCTAGCACACATTCCTTTCAGACAAAATGAATGTGATGAGCGTGTTATAGCCCTAGACCCACATACAATTAAGTTCTGTTTGTTGCATCCAGAGTTAAAAGCATAAAAACCCTGGGAAAGCAAGTGGTGACACTAAAATGAGTTTAGTTTCATAAAAATGAATAGTTAAATTAGTGTTTTATTTAGTGATACTTAACAGCAGTGGTCATTCTCTTAGATGACTGGAGTTAAGGGAAAAGCTTTATCTTCACAAAGAACCCTCAGTGAAACCTGTTTCCAAGAAGACAGGAGAAAATCCAGGGTCACATCTATGGAGTTACTGAGGAGCCAATTAAAATTATGTGGGTACAAAACTTTGCCCAAGTGTGACCACATCTTGAAAGTACTGGGGTTGTGATTATTATTATTATTGTTATTTATTATTAGAAGTAGTAATTTTTACATAAATAAATTAAATATTTATAATCATAAGAAAGAAAAGAATTGAGCACAAACTTACCTCTCCCAGGGTCTCTAAATTCTTTAGCTATACTTTGAGAAATTATTTATATGGACAGGTTCCAAGCTGAATTTGAAACTCACGCAATCAGGGGATCTCCTTAGTATAGAGGATATCTACACAGATCAGACTGTTCTTGTTATTGTATCTCAAGAGTAGGCACCAGCTATTGTCACCAAACCAGGTAAGCTCCAAAGGAACCCAGAAGTTTGCCTGTAGCCACACCACCTTTCAGGAGCCCTGATCCTCCCAACCAGCTATCCCAGTTGTGAGCCTTCCTTCCCCAACCAGGCTCACCTCAGTGATGGTTAATCTAAATGGTCAACTTGATGCTATCTTGAATCACCAAGGAGATAAGATAAGCTTCTGCATATACCTATAACAAATTAGCTACAGGGGTTATCAGGGAAAGGAATTCCCACACACTATGGGCAGCAGCATCCCTTAGGTTGGGGACACAGATTGAGTAAAAAGGAAAAAGTGAGTGGACACCAGCATTCATCTCTCTCTGCTTCCTGACTGCAGACACAATGTCTGTGCTTTTTGCGCAGATGCAAACATCTGTCTCATGTTCCTACCGTAGTGACTTTCTTGCCACAGTGGTCTGGAACCTCAAACTGTGCGTCAGAACACCCCAATTTTCCATAAGTTACTTTTGTCAGACATTTTGCCACAGCAGGGAGATCAGTAACTAAGACACCCCTCAAGGCAAACCATGCCTTTTAAATTAACCAGCCTCCATTGTTCACAAGGACACACGAATTATCTGCAAACTGTACAACACTGTCAAGAGGCTCAATCCTTTGGAGATCCAGCCACTTTTTTTTTCTTGGAATTCACTGTCCATCGGTTTAGATGGCATTTTTTTTTTGCCTGTAATCCCTCAATCTATCCTTCACCTACTTCAGAAATCCCTCCTTGTTTCCCAAGACACAGATTGGGTTCGTTTTCCTTATAGAATATTCGAGGATGCTTCAGGTACAATCATTTCCTTGCCTGTGTTTCCCTAACCCTCTGTTTTGTTGAAAATCCCAGTGTCTTCCATCTTACTGGTTAAAATCCACATATCTGCCATGAGACATATGGTTAGGAGATGCCTCCTCCTGGCAAGCTTTGATAGGAGGCTGGGAAAAGTTTGATGTGGTAGAGGAGTTGGGGCAAAAAGAGTCTTCCTGACAGCTTTGCTTGCATCTAGCCCAGACCCAGAGGGCTGCACATCTGTGAAGGTGCTGTCTGGAGGAATACTAATGCTATTTTCTTCTAAACTCAAGGCAACCGGCTGTATGTAACTTTGGAAAAGATCCAGAAGGCAGCACATTCTTTTCCCATTACTACAAAGACAGGTAAGATGAAACCCTCCCACCTCTGGACAAGGGATGTGGCTTTGCCTCAGCCCTTTGTGGAGACAGTATGGGAAACTGGTTTAGAAAGAGCGGGAAACTGTGGTATAGAAAGGGTAGCACAGAAACTTTGAGATGAAGAGGATTAGCTTCAGGCATCGTCACTTTGAAGAAATTATTTTCCATCAGGAGCCCCGGGCCTGGGTCTTTCTCAACCACAGAGTGGGACCTTTATCACAACTGATGCCATCTCAGTCCACTCTTGCTGCACTGACAGAACTGACACTGTCTCATTTATTAAGACCAGATACTCCTTCCCCTCAGCTCAGAAGATGAGAAGTGCACAGGGTAGGGGGTGTAAATTCTAATGTGAGAGCTCTCACTAGGGAGGCGGTGAGACTGATGAACTCTTTCTAACTTCTCTGACATAGGAAAAACAATCAAAATTTTCCTTAGCCACAGTGCTAGGGTTTGAATTTTTTTCTACTTTTACTTGAAAATAAAGTTGTAGCTGGGCAGTGGGGATGCACATCTTTAATCCCAGCACTCAGGATACAGAGGCAGGCAGATCTCTGTGAGTTTGAGGACAGCCTGGTCTACAAGAGCTAATACTGGGACAGATCCCAAAGCTACAGAGAAACTATGTCTTGAAAAAAAAAGTAAAAAATAATAAAGGTTTAAAATTTATTTTTACTATCATCTCCATGAATTTAAGATTTGCTTTAGTGTGTGTGTGTGTGTGTGTGTGTGTGTGTGTGTGTGTGTGTGTGCGCGCGCGCGCACGCATTGACCACATGTATATGGATACCAGAAAAGAGGTCAGGTTCCTTGGAGCTGGAGTTACAGGCAATTGTGAGCAGCCCAATGTGGGTGCTGAGAATCAAACTCAGCTCCTCCGCAAAAATAGCAAGTCGCTGAACCATCTCCCCAACCCCACCCTCACTGAATGTAATAAAAGGTGACTTAATGAGATTATTCTTCACTACACATGGAAAAAAAACCATACTGAAATATTCATAACTATGGCTAGGAACAAGCCAGAACACTTAGGAAATCACTGTACTTGAGGAAATCAAAGTTGATGACTGAGGGTATAGCCTTCCTTCAACTAGTGCCTATGGCAATGCTGCCCTTCACACTGGTTCTTAGGATGCAGTTTTGGCCCCTCCTCCACACCAAACTTTCCCTGACCTCCTGTGAAAAGTTCCTGGGACAAGGCATCTCAGAAGCTTCTGTGGTTTGAATTTGTCTTCCCCAATACTCAGATGCTGAGACTTCCTGACCAGCATGACAGTGTTAGGAGTCGGACTAGTCTTACCTTACACACACACACATACACACACACACACACACACACACACACACACACACACGAGAAAGAGGGGGAGAGATAGGGAGAGACCCAGTTCCAATACAGGGTTTTTGTTTGTTTGTTTTGTTTTTGTTTTTTTTTTTTTAAAGAAAATTGATCTAACTCTAAACAGGATCAGGATTTTCAAACAATGTTGGAATTCCAATGTATATTTAACTAATTAGACATATGTAGGAGGGTCCACCTTTATTTCTGTTGCTTTCATTGGTTAAATAAAGACTCTGCCCGGCTTGTAAGATAGGTCAGCCCTTAGGTGGGAGGAGTAGACAGAATGGAAGTTCTGAGAAGAAAGGAAGTGGGCCAGTCACCATGAGGCTCCCACCATGAAGCCTCCAGGGTCAGACATGCCGAATGACCCCACCCCCGGTAAGATCACCACCACCTGGTGACACACAGACCTTTATAATGGGTTAGTTTAGATCTGAGAGCTAGCCAAGAAAAGGCTGGAGATAATGGGCCAGGCAGAGTTTAAACGAATACAGTTCTAATGTGGTTATTTTGGGCATAAACAAGCAACCAGCAGCTGAGTGGGCTGGTGGCTGGGGGCTGGGAGCCAGGTGCTGGGAACATACCACCCACACCTCTCTCCCCTATTTACAACAGTTATAATTAGTTAAAAGAAAGAATTAAGCTATCAAAACAGCACAATTGTTCAGAATACCTGTTGGGGAAACCATTATGCTTCCTCCACTGTTCCTCAAACACACAGCTCTCCCACAAGTCGGCTGTCCCTCACAAGAGTGGCCCATAGCTGAAGAGGCAGCATGGATGAAGAGATTCCTAATTATCCTTCAGGCTCTCATGCCTAAAGATAAATGGGATGGCGACTTTATAGCCCTAAAAGGAGTGCTGGAAAAGGGTCAGTTCTCACAGCTGTGTGGCACTGGGAGTTCTTGCTCTACCAGGGTCCAGTCTACCACCACAGTGATCAATTGCATTCCAGCCTGATGAGTGATACCTGGCTCTGATTTAATTCTCAGGGATCTATGACACCTGAAACATCATTTTCATTTTCTTAGGTGGAGTTGCACAAACTCAAGGGGGAAAACATTACTAAACTGTCTCTCATATGAGAAACTGACTGATACCCTTGAGTTTACACACATTTTACTGCTAAAACTTCGTTTTGCTTAATGTGTATGGGGGTTTTGTGTGCATGCGTGTCTGTGTACCATGTGTACGCAATGCTTACAGATGCCAGAAGAGGGCATTAGATTCCCTGAACTGGAGTCACAGAGACTTATGGGCATGTGGGTGCTAGGAACGGAACCTGGGTCCTCTGGAAGAGCCGTACACATACTTAACTACTGAGACATTGCTGCAGCTCCCAGTGGTTGGATAATATTGTCTATTTTAGAATGCTTTCTGTTTTAGAACGATTCCCTCCTCTGTATACATTCAGTTTTCCAATTGATTTCCTATACTGTTGCTTCAGATGCTACCTGGAGTTGTGTAGGAAGCCCAAATTTGGATTTTATTTGTAATTATTAAGGCTATGCAGAAGGTCATTAAGTCAAGTGCATGGTTTCTTTTCTTTAAACTTTGCTTTGGGACATGCAATTTGAAGGGTAAACCATGCACATATTTTCTGAATATCAAGGAGCACCTTCCACCAGCTTTCCAGTGATAAAAGACTGCTCTTTTCCAAGCACCAAGATCTCTCACAGCTCAGAACAACAAACAGCCACGCTCCCCATTCCCCTGGCAAATGGTTAGCAAAACTGCCTCATGTCTGGGAGCAACATTAAAATATGCTAAAAATGACATGCCCACATGTTCCAGCAGTCACTGTGGAGAGAGAAAGCAACCAAACATTCTGAGCCAGTCTCTGCTCTCTACTGTGAGAATTCCCTGGTGCTGGGGGCTCACTCAAAGCCAGCAGGATCTCTTTACACAGTTTTTCATTGTACTCCAGGGAAGTTATGGAAATGTTACAGAAATGAGCTACAAATAGGAATCTGGCCTCCTGCCAAAATACCTCTCTCTCTCTCTCTCTCTCTCTCTCTCTCCTGTTCTATCAGCATTTTTTCCCATTAGAACTTAATGTGTTTTGAGTAATACATAACATTTTTTCCAGGACTAAGTTTAGAAATACAAAATCTAGCAATTAGACCTTAAGCAACATTAATAACTGATATTTTGTCCATGGCACTGCGAGCCAAGCATCTCCCACGATGCCTGCACTGACTCATTTTGACTCATTTGTTTTTGGGGCACAACCTGCAGTGGAACCCAGACTGATGAGCTGCACACCATATTCAAATTTTTTTACCACCAAACTTCCCACCGAGCATTCACACCAACTAACTTCAGCTGAATGTGTCAAGAAAAACAAGAACTACCAATGAAGAAGGCAAGACAGGGTGGTGGCTTTGCCTCAGATCTGATTTAATTAACTTTTTATCATTCAGATTTTATACTACAGAAGTGTGAGGAAAGGGAGTGCAATTTGTCCTTTATGAGTGGGTGTTTTGGTGTGTGTACATATGTGTTCATGCATGTGTTTACATGCGGGTGTCAGAGTTGTTCTCCTTTAACACTTCCATGAGATTGACATCAGGCAGAGGCAGGGTCTCTCTCTCTGACACTGTTGTTTTTTCATCTAGGTTGGCTGGCCAGGGAACTCTAAGTGATCCACCAACTTTCATCCCCTAGTGCTGGACTGTAGATGTACACCACCACTTTTATATGGGTACCAGGACCTGAGCTCAGGATCTCATGCTCAAATAATGAATGTTCTTGCCACCTCTTCAGTCCTGGATGCTTTCTTAGAGTTTTGATTTACATCATTTTGGTAAAGCAACACATACCACAAAATGTCATTTAGAAGTATGAAGAGTGGCATTTATTGGGCCTAAATGCCCTTTTCTTCATCATCACAAGGATTTTCTTTTAAATTTCTTTTAATATCTACAAGGTATAAAATAAATTTTGAGTCACTTAATAATAAAAAGAAAACAGTTTAGAATTATATCTCATGTAGTATATAATATTTTGTTTTTAATTTGGATTTTTATTTTTTTTACACAGAGTCATATGTAACCTTGTGGTTACCTTGGCTCCTGATTCTCCTGCTTCAACTCTTAAGTGCTGGGATTACAGTCCTGGCTACCACACCCAGATATCCTATGGCATTTTAAAATCATCTGTATTGCTAGTTCAGGCCCTCACTCATAAAATTAAGACTGGAAACAGGTATTCTCAGGAGAGCCTCAAGCCTTCCAGGTTTGATGAGAAACATAAAATCAGGAGCATTCCCAGGGGTCTCTCCCCTTGTGAGCATAGCTTAGCTGATCAGAGGATTCATGGCCAGCAGCAGTTCCTGGGCAGCACTCCCCTCCTGACACTGACTTGTTCCGTGACCCTGGCCAGTGGCCAGGCCACTGCGAGTTCATTTCCTCCTCTGCAAAATTAGCAGAACACTTACCTACGTCCCAGATGTCTGGAGATTTAATTAATGTCAACGTTTGTGTAAAAATGAAATGCTGTTTACCCAATAAATGCCAAGGAATCCAGTTTTTTTCCCTCTCCCTTTTGGCAGGAAACAGAGCAGAGAAAAAAAAACACAAAAAACATCAGCTCACTGAAACATTTGGTCATACTGAAATAATGGAGATTCTGGAGTCCTTTATTGGAGCTTGTTAAAAATGGCTGACCACAACAGTGAGTGTAGAAAATCACATAGGAATGGCTTCCTGCACACAGTTTATCAAATTTCATATGGACATAGTGGTCAAGAGTCTCATACTGTATAGCCACACTATTTCCTGGCAGAGTTATGTTAATAATAAAGACAAGACAACCAACCTAGGCCCTCTTCATATATGTGATGGTTGTGTAGCTTGGTCTATTTAAGACTCCTGGCAATGGGAGCAGGAGTTGTCCTCAATGCTTTGATTGACTCTTAGGACCCTATTTCTCATACTTGATTGCCTTTCCCAGTCTGAATACAGGTGGAGGCTCTTGGTCTTATGGCAGCTTGACATACCATGCTTTTTTTTTGATGCCCATGGGAAGCCTGTGCCTTTCTCAGCAAATATGAAGGAGGGATGGATTGAGGGGGAATTGATGGGGGCAGTGGGAGGAGAGAAGGGAGGGAACGCCACAGTCAGGAGGTAAAATAGATGCTTTTTAAAAAAATGATAAGACCACAAGTTGTGTGCTGGATTCATTTTTTTTCTTAACATCACTCCAGTTGGAGATTGGAGGCTTGGTAGAACTATGTACAGATGTCTGAGCTGGAGGTCATAGGCATCACTTCTCCAGAGAGAGCAAGAGGAATTGGACAGGATATAAGATTTGAAACCCATTAGTCTAGAGTCTAAATAGAATAAATTGAAAACAAGGCTTGGACTTCACTCAGTCGATAGAGAGCTCTCCTAGTGCATACATAAAAAACTAATCTCCATCCTCAGCACCACATTAACAAGATACCTGCCAGTTATCCCAGTGCTCAGGAAGTGGAGACAGGAGAAATACATCATCATCAAGGAGTTCAGCATCAGTGTGGGCAAATTGGAGACCAGTTGAGGTTACATAAGATTCTATCACATTGAGGGGAATGTAAGGAACAAAGGAATAAAATGAGAAGGGACACTAAAGGAAGATGCTTGTTTTAGATTGAGAAGGCTTGCAATGTCTTTCCCAAAAGGCATTGCAGGAAGTATCCTGAAAGGTTACTTCATGGCTATTCACCAGAGCTTTCCATCTAGAGACTGATACATGCCCTCAATAGAGACTGGATGGCAGGACACACATAATGACAGAGTACTTGCCTCACATGTGTTAGACCCCAGGTTTGACTCTTGGCAACACACACATACTCACACACACACACACACACACACACACACACACACACACACGCACACAGAACAACTCACACTTTTAAAAAACAGGGTCAGGGAAGTGTACAGAGTGATTGGAAAATGAGGTCCTGGAGAGACTGAGGAGCACCTGTAGACAGAAGTTTCTGTCCCACCCAGTCCCACAGCTGTTCAGTCCCAGATAAACACACAGAGGCTTATATTAATTATAAACTGTTTGGCCTATTACTCAGGCTTATTACTGACTAGCTCTTACAACTTTAATACATAATTCTTATCTTAGTTTAGTCATGTGCCTTAGTACCTTTTCTCAGTAAGGCATTCTCATCTTGCTTCCTTTGTGTCTGGCTTGCAACTACATCTCTGCCTTTCCTCTTCCCAGAATTCTCCTAGCCTGGTCTCTCCACCTATAATTTTTGCCTGGCTACTAGCCAATCAGCATTTAATTCAACCAATATGAGTGGCAAATCTTTGCAGTAAACAAGAACATTACCCCATAGCAGAATCAGTAGTTAATAAAGTGGAAAGCACAGATCCCCAGTGGAGATGGAAGAAGAAAAGGAAGGGAAAGAGTAAAGCTAGATGTGGGTGGGAAAAGCATTGGGATCATGTCTATACCAGGCTGTTTGTCAGACTGTCAGTGTTAAGAATGGATGTGCCTGGACTGAGCTCCCAAGATCCAGTTGAAGAGTGGAAGGAGTGAGAATATGAGCAAGGAATTCAAGACCATGAGGTGGTCATCCACTGAGACAGTTTGCTTGAGCTAATGGGAGCTTACCAACTCCACCTGGACTAGGAGTGAATGAGCATGGGAACAACCAAGCCCCTCTAAAGGGGGTTGACAGCTGTGGCAGACTGAGGGGCTACTGATAGTGACACTGGGATGTGTCTTTACTTGTATATACCAGCTTCATGGAATCCTATTCTCTCTGGATGTAAACTTTGCTCAACCTAGATGTGGTAGGAAGGGCCTTGGACTTTCCACAGGGCAGGGTGCATGGCACTCCCTTAGGGTTGAAGGGGTGGGGGGGGGTCTATGGAGGGTGAGGGAAGGGACTGGCAGGAGGGGCAGGAGTGGGAATTTGGATTGGTGTTTTTTAAGTAATAATAAAAAAAAGAAAGAAAAGATTCAAAGTTCATCCTGAAAAACAAAAGAATAGATGTGCGTGAGCATAGTGGTGCATAACTGTAGAGTCAGAGGTAAGAGGACACATTCACTATTTCCAAACTTTTATTGGCTATCTCCACTTTTCCTTTGAGAAGGTCTCTTCAGATTATTTGAGTATTTTTAATGGAATTACTTTGGATCTTTACGAGTTGTGAATGGTGACTTCTATTATGTCAAATACTTTCCCCTGCTCTGTGCAGTATTTCTTTACTCTGTTGTTTCTTTTGTTGTACACAAGCTTCGTAGATTGATATAATCCCATTTGTCAGTTTCTGCTTTTGCTTCTGCATATTTCTAATCCCATCCCCAAAATTCACTGCCTGTGCCAATCACCATGTGTGCTTGTTGTGTGTGTGTGTGTGTGTGTGTGTGTGTTAAACAAATGTAGGTATGTACACCTTGTGGAGGTCAAAAGAGAATATTGAGTATCATTCCCTACTACTCACTACTTTAGTCCCTGGAGACAAGGTCTCTCGCTGGTCAAGAGTTTGACAAGTGGCCAGCAAGTCACAGCCATCTATCTTCCACAGTGCTGAAGTTCTAAGGATCCCAGCTTGTGGTGAATTGAATAAGAATACCCTCCTATAGACTCATATATTTGAATACACCAGTTGGTAAACAGCTTGGGAAGGATTAGGCAGTATGTCTGATATCATGCTTCCTGCCATGATGCTTATTAATCACCCCTCTAAAACTGAGAGCAAGCACCCAACTAAATGTTTTCTTTTGTAAGACTCACCGTAGTCAGTGTCCTGTTTTTTAATTTTTTTTATTGATTTTTATTGAGCTCTACATTTCTCATGGCTTCCCTCCCTGCCTCTCCCCTCCCTTTCAACCCTTTCCCATGGCCCCCATGCTCCCAATGTACTCAGGAGATCTTGTCTTTTTCTACTTCCCATGTAGACTAGATCTATGTATGTCTCTTTTAGTATCCTCATTGATGTCTAAGTTCTCTGGGATTGTGATTTGTGGTCTGATTTTCTTTGCTTTATGTTTAAAAACCACATATGATTGAGTACATGTGATAATTGTCTTTCTGTGTCTGTGTTACCTCTCTCAAAATAATGTTTTCTAGCTCCATCCATTTTCCTGCAAAATTCAAGATGTTGTTATTTTTCTGCTGTGTAGTACTCCACTGTGTAAATGTACCACATTTTGCTTATCCATTCTTTGGTCAAG
>JAQHUG010000113.1:452919-512560 GCA_028555095.1 Dicrostonyx torquatus
AGCCGGGCAGAGTTTAAATGAATCCAGTTTGTCATGTGGTTATTTCGGGTGCAGGCAGCCAGTAGCTGAGCGGGCCAGTGGCTGGGGGCTTGGAACCTGGGTGCTGGGAACATACAACCCACACACCTCTCCTCTATTACAACAAACTCATTTGTAGACGCATGGGTTATTTTCCCTCATTCTCTAATTGGCAGCTAGTTTTATATGCCTTAATTAATTAAGCTGGAGATTGTATTTGCTGTATTCATGGCATTCCTTTGGTAGAAATAGTTCTTTGATGAGATAAAGCCTGTGGATAAAAAACAATTGAAATTGCTATTATTAATAAAAACTCCCCCAAGCCCAGTCACTTCCCTGTTCTGTGCTTAGATTCCCCCAGGGAAACACCTAGAGTCATTGAGCCACAAGCCTGGGAGCCAGTGCAATGTTTCACAGCATGAAAAGGAGAGGTTTAGGCTATCATACTAACCTGCTGAGGATTCTGGGGCGATGTAGTGTGAGCACACCAAAGCGGGGGAAGACATCAAGGCAACACACAGAGGCCTGATATTTCAACCCTAAATTCACCAGTCAAACCCTTAAATTTTATTCCATTGAACTTTGCTGCCTGCCCTACCCCATTCAGTTTTTAACTACAGAGGGGAAAGAAGGACATGTGATTTCTTGAGTCTTCTAAAAACTCAAAGTACCACTCAGCAGGAGCTTCGCACTCCTTTACAGAATTTCCTTAAATGTCTTGGAAGCAACTTGTTACACAATTACACACCAACTCAAGAAGAGAAACAGAAACCTAGACAACTGAATATCTAGCTCCCTGCAAAACTAGGGTCCTCTGGAACTGGCCACCTGTCTGTGGCTTCAAGTTTTAAACAGCAGATTTGTGGGTACTGTTTCCTGTAACTCTTGCAAAGTCTTACTGAAGATTTGGATGAAACAAATAAAAATTAGTGTAAAAGAACATGTGCACCAGTTAAATAACCTTGGAGGACCAAAATATGTATTAAAATGAAACATTAATTCTGACCTTCATGCTGATTAAAGCTTAAGTTTTCATTTAAATGAAATTTAAATAGGTTAATGAAATATGACACTCTTACACACCTTAGAAATCTGTACTATACTAGCAGTCTCTTAGATGAAATTATTATAATTGGATTTTTTGATTTGGGTAGTATGAGTTGACTTTATTCTGAAAAAAGCAATAACAAAAAATCTAACATTTCTATAATTTTTATTTGCTCTTTGAAACTCTATTCAATGTTACTCAATCACATACATCCCTCCCAACTCTTCCCAGATCTGCCTCCCTTTTGTTTCCTGCCCAGCATTGTGTCCCATTTTCCTTCTCCTCATCAAGGTCAACTTGGGCTTCCCAGATACTCCTGGATATGTGGCTTCCCACTGCACCCAGATTCCCAGGGACTGTACTTGTAGAGGAAACTGACCCTTCTTCTCCCAGAAGCTGAGAACTGGCAATAGATTTTGGCTGGGAGATAAACTTCGCACCTAACTCATCTCTCCATGCCTGGATTTGGTACCGCTTAGGGTTTCGTAGGTCTTACGCACGGTGTTATGACCACCATAAAATCATATGTGCAGCTGCCCTGCTCTGTCCAGAAGACACTGTTTCCTTCTAGTCTTTCACACCCTCTGATTACCACACTTTTTACTCTCCTCTTGCCACAGTGTTTTCTGAATCTTTGGAGGGGTGTGGGATATACACGCTGTTACAGCAGGATATTCTACAGTCTCTTCTCTTACTTTGACCAGTGATGGATTTCTGTGTAGACATCATCTACTGCAAACAGAACCTTCTCTGATTGCATTTAAAGCCAATTCTACAATATGAACCTGTATTCATTGATCACAGGCCTTATGAGAGAATGCACTACTATTGTTCTGTTAAATGGTTACAGTAATAAACCAGTTTCGGATAATTCACCATTATATGCATATATTAAAACTCACACTGAAAAATTTTGAGCTACTACTAAAAATGTTCAGGATCTGTATCCATATTTCTAAAGCTGGTCAAATACTACAGTGACCCAAAGAAAGAAAGGGAAAAGAAAGAGGGAAGGGAGAGCAGGAGGGAAGGAGAGGAGGGCAGATGAGGGAAGTAGGGACACAGATGTTCAATAACCAGTGTAAGTCACACAAATAGCTCTAGGTTCTGATACCCTCATTTCTACTGAGGACATTATCAGTTATAATTCTTTAGGGTTTTTAAATTATAATATACAGTTAGATAAAGGTTTCCTACTTGTTTTTAATGCAAAAGAATTGACTCACTAACAAACCTTATATATTAATGATATATTAGAGTTGTTGCCATATAATTCTTTAATTTTGGCCAAGTCCATAAATAATTAGTTGATTGTGGATGAATGCATATATACAACCAAGAATTTACCTTCTCACTGTAGTAGAAAACTACAAATTTGCAGTTATTTAGTGTGGCATTTAACAGAAAAATCAAATTAAGAGATTTTCTTTGTAAAAAAGAAAAGAGGGACTGGAAAAGGATTTTAACTGGTGGAGCACTTGCCTAGCGTATGAGAAGCTCTGGATTCCATCCTCAGCACCTCATAAACTGGCTACATGGGTGCATGCACTGGGTGCCTGGGAGGTGAATTTGGGAGGATCAGGAGTTCAGGGTCAACTTCAGCTTCATAGGATCTTTAAGTTCCAGGCTAAGCTGGGCTCATGAGACCTTGTCTCAAAATATAAAGATCAAAAAAGGGTATTTTTGTCAAATGTTATATTTAAGCAAAATGAAACAGGACTGAAGTTGGGTAAGAACTTCATGGATTTATTAGAAAGTGATGCCCCAGCTCAGGGATTTTTACCTGCCAAAGTCTTCTGACAGCTATAATATTCATTTGAGTTATTTGTTGTCATGTGATAACATTTGCTGTCTTCATTTCAGGGTTTGTATTCTATGTTCTTGAATTTGCAAACTCCTTGACCCTGTGGGATAGGGTGATATGGCCATGTGACATCTAGTCACCTTGCTGAGCACACCTCCTCAATGCAGCAGCCAGGCTCCTCCCGAGATTAGCTTACTCAAGATTCAGAGTCAAAGCATCATCTTAATGATTTTGTTTATGTAACATGGGACTCATAAAAATCAGTCACTTTCCACAGAAAGTGTACTTCAGTCTCAAAAACAAAGCAGAAAAACCGTTGTATGTAACTACTGTGTGTTATTTTTATCACCCACCATAAGCTACACTTTCTAACTTTGTGTTTGAATGTGGTAGAGTCTTCTAAATATTTAAAGATTCCAAGGTTGCCAATATCTTAGTTTGCTCTGGATGGCATCAGCACTGTGTGGAGACCAATGATTCCAGAAAACTCTTGGGCAATATACAAAGAGGATGAAAAGCTTACTAAAACCATAGTTATCCTAATTACTCACATCAGAGATCAGATTTGAAGTCTGTTTCGGAATATAAAAATTTCCTTTAAGACAGATAACCTATTGTGGCACTTAAAAATGTATTGTCAGTATCAATACTGGGCAAGATATAAGGAGACATTTCAAGGATAAACCCCAGAAATTTGTGTTTTAACACAGGCCCAATCAAACAGCATAGAAGCCAAACCACTTGAAAAGGCTTCAGAATGCATGAGACTAAATAGCACCACTGAGGTAGAAGATTTTTCTGTTTTTGGATCTTTAAAGGCATTTCGTCATCGATAACAGGCTTGAGCCTGACCTGCTGTGCAGTCTGGCAAATGTGTGTATTATGTCACCATGTATTATGGATTTGTGCGCATTATGTCACCAAGTGTTTCCTGTGACCTACTGTAAACATTCCCCCTTCCACCTCCAAGGTACAAGAACTCAATCACAAACCTAGGAGTTTTCAACATATTCCAGTGTTGAAACCTAGGTGTGTATGTGTGTGTGTGTCTGTGTGTGTGTGTCTCTGTGTGTGTGTGTGTGTGTGTGTGTGTGTGTGCACATGTATGTGAGAGTGGACCAGACAAAGCCCATGTCTGGTGTCATTTCTTGGAGGCTGAATACTCCGTTTTTGAAAAAGGGTCTCTCATTGGGTTGGAGCTTGTCAAGTAGGTTTGGCCAATGAATCAGCTTATTGCTGGCACTGAGATTATAAATGTGCTCAACCACAACACCTGTGTTTCTCACACAAGTGTCAGGGATCAGCTCACATCCTTAAGCTTGCATGAAGACTACTTAACTGATTTAGCCATTTCCTAACTCAAAAGACCTGGTTTTCAGTGTACTTCGGTTCTAGTATGAATAAATATATTCAAATATTAGAAAGAAATTCTGCCAGGAGGAAAATTCAGTCTGTCTTTGAACACTTAATACGTATCCATTTATAGATATTTATATATCTTCCCAGAAAATAAAAAGTCAAACTAGTTTACTGTTTAGAAGTTTAAAATGGAAAGTATGACACCAATATTCTAGAAGAAAATGCCTTCTACAAAGTATAGAGACAATGCCACAGTAGGTTATCTATCTTAAAGTCTTCTTCAAAACATGTTATCTACTATACTGAATAAGGGACAGAGTGAAATAAATTAAAGAAATTGGTCAAAATAAAATCATTAAACCATCAATTTGTTACAGCTTTTTTATTCTTTAATGTCTACATTTGCATTGTAACAGGCAAGTGACTTTCCCAGGGAAGCAGCTATTCTTATGTATATATATTTCTGTGCTCTTAAGGGTATAGAGCCCAGATAACAATCTCAGGTGTTATTTCTCAAGAGACATCCATGTTGTTTTTTGATGACAGTGTCTTTTACTAGCCTGGAGCTAGACAAGTAGACTAGGATGTCTGACCAATGATCCCCAGAGTTCCAACTGCTTCTACCTACCCAGGGCTGGGATAACAAGTATACTAACACACCTGATACTTTTTTAGGGGGTGGGAGCTCAAGACTTGGTTTCTCTGTATATCCCTGGCTTTCCTGGAACTCGCTCTGGAGACCAGATTGTTCTAAACTCACAGGCCTGCCTGTGCCTTTGGAGTGCTGGGATTAAAGGCATGCTCCACCACCAGCTACACACCCAACACTTTTGGTAATTGAGTTTAAATCTACATGCTTTCACAATAGGTACCCAACTGACTGAACTAACGACCCAGCCCCAGACATTCCTCTTAATGTAAAAGAGAAAAAAACAGTCTATCCTAGTATCACTGTGATGAAGCATCATGACCAAAAGCAACTTGGGGAGTAAAGGGTTTATTTGAATTACACTTTCATATCAGCATCAAAGGAAGTCAGGACAGGAACTCAAGTAGGGCAGGAATCTGGAGGCAGGAACTGATGGAGAGATCATGAAGGAGTGCTGCTTACTGGCTTGCTCTCCATGACTTGCTCAGCCTGCTTTTTTGTAAAACCCAAGACCACCAGCCTAAATGTATCACAATGGGCTGGGCCTTTCCCCTTTGAGATTGCTAATTAAGAAAATGCCCTGCATTCTTGTCTACTTAAAACTCTGTCTTATGGAGGCATTTTCTCAGCTGAGGTTCTCTCCTTTATTCTGATTATACTTGTATCAAATTGGCATAAAACTGGGCAGCATGTTGTTCTGTAGACCCACAGTACCCTTTGCCTCCCCAAAGCTGAACTGGTCCTTGGAAAACAGGGCCCAACATTTTAATATTTTTTATTTCAAAACAACTCAACTTTATACAGGAATAAATATTCACCATCAAGTCTTAAAGAAAATTTTGTTGGAAATAATATATTTTGGCATAAAAATTTGAAGCTGAGTAATAGGAAGTTGGTAACTACCTACACATTCAGAAAAATATCATCAGATCTGACTGTCGGCCTGGGGAGATTTCTCAGTGAGTAAAGCGCTTGCTGTGCAAACCTGAGAACCTGAGTTTGGATGTCCAACATTTAAATAAAAAGCATCATAATATGCATGCTTGGAATCCTGCACTGTGAGAGGCAGAGACCTGAATGGTCCTGGTCTGGCTACTAGCCCAGCTCCAGGTTCAGCTAGGCACTCTGTTTCAGAGGAATAAGGCAGAGTGATTGAGAAAGAACCCAATGTCTTTCATGGTTGTGTACCTGCACACACATATGCCCATACATTACATACACATTTGCAAACACACACACACACACACACACACGACAGTTAGCTAGCTAGATGATAGGCAGATAGATAGATAGATAGATAGATAGATAGATAGATTACATACATACATATATGAATAGATAGAGATAGATAGATAGATAGATAGATAGATAGATAGATAGATAGATAGATAGACAGACAGACAGACAGACAGGTAGATATTGACTGAGGTTTTCCTGTCCTGCCTGGTTTTGCAGCAATTAAGTCCCAAAGAATCACACAGAGGTCTACATCACTTATAAATCAATTGGCTTCTTATTTACTAATTCTTATAACTTACATTAGCCCATAATTCTTGTCTATGTTAGCCAAGTGATTCGGTACATTTTGCTGTGAGTCAGTCACATCTTGCTTCCTCTGCGGCTGGGTCACGACTACAGACTGCAAAATCCTCTTCAATTCTCCTGTTTTCATTGCCCCATCTATACTTCCTGCCTGACTACCAGCCAATCAGCATTTTATTAAACAAGTACAAGAAACAAATGTTTACAGGGTAAAACCATTGTCCCAAAGCAGAGAGCTAGCTAGCTAGACAGACAGACAGATAATTTTCAAAAGGACTGACTCACTTTCCTTATCTTCTTTCCAAAGCAGTACAAAGTCATTTTCTGTGTCTCTCCCCACCTTCTATTACTTGTCACTTCTACACAGAGTCATTCTTGTGGTTGAGAGTAAACACTAGCAATTCAGTAGCAACTGGTCTTGCCCTTCTCTCCCTGAGACCTACAAACTGTGAGAAATCATGCAGCCTTGAGTATTGTGTTCAAACCTGACCTCAACGTGCAGGCAATGGAGCTTCACAACAGAAACTCACAGTAGAAGACTGATTTGTAAATACTTATTAATCATTAATGGATTACTAAAACCTAGGACTTCCATGTAAAAAGCCTTATTTTTATTCATATTTTTACCATTATCTATTTTCACTACTGGGACAAAAATATCAAACAATGATGCTTTCAATTCCAAAGAAACAAAATATAAAACACACAAAAGAAAAAGTACAGAGTGAATTTTACCAACTACTTCTAAATAATTGACAGCAGGGGGTCCTTCTTCAATTGCTGCCAGAGACATGTTTTTGTATACTGCAAAAATCATTTTTGATTTTATTTTATTGAGACAGACTCTTATGTAGCCCAGATAAACCTTGAACTTCCTATGTAGCTGAAGTCTTTCTGTCTCTACCTCAAGTGCAGGGGTTTCAGGTTTGCCCCATCACTGCAAGTCTATGACATGCTGGAGACTGAACCCAGGGCTCTGTTAACAGTAGGACAGTGTTCTACCAACCAAGAAACACTCCCAGCTTCCCAAACTACTCTTCTTCACATCATTTGTACAAAAAGGATTGGGACAAGAGACAAAGGCATGTATTCAAAAGAGATTTGCAGAAGAAAAATTGGAAATGGGGGATGTGGAGAGTGAGGTTGAAATCAGTTTATAATGCATGCATAATGCATATAATAATTATATATACTTCTATATTATATATTTAATGTAAAAGTTTTATTTCTAACTATAAAATGAGGTGATTTGTGTTGCATATGTGAGCAAAGTTATAGAGTTCAACTTAAGAGGGAGGTACACCTTCCCCAAACTTACAGTGTTTTACAGTCCCCCAGGGGCTAACTCAACTTTGTATGGTATGTTGGCTGGGAGGTGGGAAAGAAGGCTCCCATCCTCTTCAACAAGCTTACTTAGCCCAAATCCACAAGGTACACAGCAGCCACAACCTCATGTCTAGACATATTATATATGTATATGATTTTTTATTATAAATGTATGGAAATGTTTATTTTATATAATACATCCTTTCAGGCACCCCTTCTTCTCTTGTTTAAAGCTGAAAGTTTTCATCAAATTGAGCGCACTGGTTCTTTCCCTTTCTCTCTTGGAGATAAGGGATTGAGATGGAAATCTCTCTACATAGCCCAGGCTGACATAAAAATCATGACCCATAGACAGGGCTCAGTGGATAAGGAAGAACCTGGCAGGACCTGAATTCTGATTCCTGGAAGCCTTATATAAGCATTCATAACCATGAGTTTGTAATCCCAGCACTTTCCAGGTAAGATGGTAAGTGGGGGCAGGAGACTAGAAGCTCCTAGGTAAGCTAACCTGATATATGTGGTAGGTAGAGGCAGTAAGAAACCCTATTCAAACAAAATGTATCAGAACTTATACCCAAGGCTGTTCTCTGACTTCCCAAAACTATGACCACAGCTGGCTGCACTCTTGTATTTAAATAGACACACAAAGATTTAGAACGCTGAAGTCTCCCTCCCTGGATCTCCTGGGTGCCAGGTGATGGGTGTGTGCCACTCCACATGTCTTCTATCAGCTCATCCCAGTGCTGTTGTCTCCACCCGTTTAACAATGTCCACTGCAGGTTCACAAGGTGCTTCCCATCTCCTCCTCCTCCAAGCGCTCTCTATGGTCCTGGGTCTTGTAGTTTTTGCCAAAGTCTATGAACTCCTGAACTCTTGGTAGTTTCATATAGGTCTGAGGGCTACAGAGAGCTTGTGCTTGTGTGAGTTCTAGTTATTGGTAATCACCAAATTGGAACAATGTCCTAAATATTCTATTAACATCAACGGTCAATGCCCATGGTGAACATATTAACACAGACCACACAATGTCTAAAAAAATAACTATTAACTTTTCCTGAAAGGAAAAAATGTAGAAGTGGCTTTTATGTTTCTACTGTGGCTGACTGAAGTGAATTAAAGCCATCCTGTAGATACATACAAAAGAATATCCTCTGGTAATAATTCTTAAATGTTGGGAAAGAAAACTTTTGAGATAAACCTCATGTCCCCCAGACTTGCCTTGAAGCACCTATAAATCTCAAGATGGCCTTGAACTTCTGATCCTCCCCTTCACCATGCTAACAACACTGAGATTGCAGGTGTCCACCACAATATTTGATTTTGGGTGCTGGAGATCAAATGCACGGCTTCATGCATGCCAGACAAACGCTCCACCAACTAAGTTACATCCTTAGCATCAAAATTGAATTTTGAAGCAGGCCTATGTTATTTTCCAAATCTGTTACATCAAAATCTTTTGGTCATGATCTCTATCAGGACAGTTGCCCATGTATAACTTTATCATCACTGCATTGCAGTACTGTGGTTTAGTACACAGTACATGACTGCCGAATGTTAACATAATTTCTAGTGTAACCTGAAAACCACATTCATCACTATCACCGTGGAGCTTGTCAGCAAAGTCATGATGTATTAGGAAGTTGTTAAGAACATGGTGGCAGATACAAGTTTTCAGAATTCCGATTTTCACTTGAAAAGCTCAAAGTTTATCACAGACAATATGCACTACCAGTTGGCTTCCTTGAAGTGACAGGTACATCCGTTTATTTATAAGAAAATGTCTTCTAGACATCCATGTATGAATAGCATATGCATTAATGTGTATCAGGCATTTGTGCAATTCCATCACAAAGGAGCCGATCCGCTCATAGCCCTAACAAAAGCATAAATGTTTTTCTTGGGGATGTCCAGAGTGACCTAGTGTGGAGTGCAATTCTGCATATACTTATTCCACTCCATCACATGAATGCTAAGTAGACATTCAGTCTGTGACTGGAAGTCTGTAAAATCATATCTCATCCAGGATGTTCCCCCCACCTCCAGAGGATAGAGTTTCATTTCCTTTGCTGGTGAGAGAGCATCATATTGAAGAACAGAGGGACTCTTGGAGTTCAGTGCCTGCATCAAGCACCTGTTAGCTTGCCCACCTTTATTTTGTGTTGTTGGTGGCCATTTGACCCCAACAATTAAAAAATAGTTTTTTTTTTAATTTTGGTTTAGGCTGTGTAGAAGCCAGGAGTGTACTGTGGTCCTTTCTTTGCAAGTTTGTGCAGTGCATTTTGTATTTTATAGTTTTATTTGTGTGTGTGTGTGTGTGTGTGTGTGTGTGTGTGTGTGTGTAGGGGGAGTGAGTGTATGCTAGTGTCTGCCCATGCTGGAAGAAAGTATATGGATATCCTGGAGTTGGAGTTATAAGTAGTTATGTGCGGTAGGAATTCCTGCAGCCAGGAGCCTTTAAGTTACTCGGATGTGGTCTCTTATATATGCAGATGTAGAGCACATGTCCAGCCTCTTTCTCTGCTGCTGAATTCAGTTGCTATTCCCCATTTGAGCAGAGGATTGTGACCTGTGAGTCTACCCCTAAACAGATAACCTTTTATTATACTCATTTCTGAGCTAGTGTGAGATTTCTTTTTTAGCATCCTTCTTCAGTTATGAGCAATCCAGCTCATGTAATGGGACTTGATTGTTAGTGTAATGGATTTTAATTGTATTTTAATAAATAAAGACTGCCAGAAGATCTGAGAGTAAAACAGTATCACTGGTTAGCCTTACAGATCAGATTATGGTAACACCCACCTTTAATCTTAGTAGCCATAATGGCACACACCTTTGATCCCAGTAGCCACACTAGTTGCCATAGAAACTGGCTTGAACTTCATCATGTTGTAACCAAGAAATGACTGAGTAATCTGAAGCTGAAAGAGTAAAATTAGAGACTGAACAGCTAAAGCCAAGCACAGTTACATGGTACAGCAGGTGACAGGTCCAGTCTTCGCACATGCCACTGTTTCTATCGTCCGATTATGACAATTAGAAATTCTGTGCATCTAAATCACCCTGAGGTATTTCAGGCATACAGAGCTGGACTCTTACCATGATCAACCAGGTCCCTAATCTTGAAAGAGTTTTGAGAAATACTGTTGGAAAATTTATGAATTGGAGCTGGCATTGGACAATAGTATCACAAGCTGCTGTAGTGTTTGAGAAAAAAAATCCTTCAGGACTTTAGTTTTCTCATTTTACTTCTGCAAGGTGTCAATAAGTTCTTGACTGAATTTTGCTGACTGACCACATGACAGAACTGACCACGTGACCAAAGTGGAAGAGGAAAGTTACATCTAAAGTGTATTATTTGCAGTAACATCTCACTCAGGTTCCTCTCCGCCCTAAGTAGTCTATTAGTTTAACTAGAAAAAAAAAAAAAACGCCTCTTCTCTCCATTACCAACTATAAAATTCATACATCAAAAATGGGTGGGGGAATAGCTTGGTTGGTAGAGTGCGTATAACAAGCCCTGGGTTCTAATCCCAGCATCATAAAAACCAGGCACGTTGATGCAGATGGCTCGTCCCAGCAGTGAGGACCCACGAGGAGGAGAATCAAGAGTTCAAGGACATCACTAATTGAGTTCCCAGCCAGTCTATGTGTTACATGAGATCCTACTTCAAATGGAAATTTTTTTTAAAAAAGTTGTTTAACTTAAAAGAGACAACAGAAGACATCTAAATTTACATGGTTTTCCTACATATGTGGTATAACTCAATTTTTGGAACTCGGGACTTTATTTTAAAATATACACCTACAATATTAGATTAGATAATTTTAGAGAAACATCTCTATTGTAATTCTAGACAAATATCTGTCTATTGTGGCTAATATGAAGTGCAGGATCAATATTTTACAGAAGATCTTGAGAATATTCTTCTTGCATAACTGATTTTTTTCCCTTCTTTCAGCTCCTGGAAAGCAATACACCACTCTGATTCTGGCTGTGCTGACGTCAGGAGTTTCCTAAGTGTGGATTCCAAGTTGCAGACATTCTACAGGCTGCTTTATTTTGCTTGGGGCACTGCTCCCAAGGTTATCCACACTGCCCCACCTCTGTGCCACTTTGTACTTGGCATACTCTGCAGCTCCTTCACTCATTCATCTTTCAGTAGACATTCGGGTGCATTTAATACCTGGGCTGTCACCAGCAGTGGCTCTCAACATCTCAGTTCCTATTCCTTGGGGTGTATTCCAGGAATGGAGGACCACACGATTTTGTGGCTGCTCTTTGTGGAATTTTTGACTTCTATCTAGATTGCCCCCACAGTTGCTGTACCAGCTAGCATTCCCACCTATATTAGTCATGGGTTCCAGTTTCTCATCCTTGTAGTACTTTAGTATTTTTAGCAGTAGTTGTCTGAACATTGCAGGGGATTCTTCACAGTGGTTTTTATTTACATTTCCTTGCCTAGAGACAACCTCTTCTCATGCACCTGTCCACCCCAGGTGCCCAGGTATGCCTTTTTGAGGAGACAAATCCAGATATCCAGAGTCCTGTCATTATTCTGTTTCTTCTTAGCCTCTTGTTTGCAATCTTGATTGCTTTCTTTCTCCTTTTTTCTTTTTCTTTCTTTCACCATTGAGTTGTGAGAGTGTTGTATGTCTTGTAGATACTAACTACTTCCTAGATAAACATGGTAAAAAGTCTGCTGGCATTTTCTCCCAGTGCTTCAGCCACCTTTTTGCCTTGTGCATGAGCTCCTTATCTGCGCAATAACTTTTGAGTTTTTCTATGCTCCTATTTTTCTACTCTGCTTTTGGTTTCTTAGCTATGAAATCATCACCAAAACAATGTCATGAAGTATCTCTCGTGCATTCTTTAGAAGTTATCATTTTATAATCTAAATTTATTTTGAGTTGATTTTGTGTAAAGTTAATAGTACAGTTCCTTCTTTTGTATATGGGTTTTCAGTTCCCAGTACCGTTTGTTGGGTGAGCTGCTCTTTCTCCACTGAGTATTACTAAAACTAAGTTGGTATAAATGTTTGGATTGACTTCTGAGTTTTCTAGCATGTTCCTTTGGTCTGTGTTCCAGTCTTTGTGTCAGTCTCATTATAATACTGCCTCAATTATTGCAGCCTTGTAACCTGTTCATACATTTTGAAATCAGGAAATGTACTGCCTTTTCTTCTTGCGGAAGATAGTGTCTTTTGTGGCACTGTAATAATTTTAGATCTCTCTACTCCCTCTCTCTCTCCCTTCCCACTCCACCTTGTGCGTGTGTGTGTGTTTGTGTGTATACACTTGGGTTCATGTTAATGTGTAACTGCATGTGCACATATCTGTGCTGTGCATCAAGGCCAGAGGACAACCTTAGGTCTCTTTCTTCAGGAACTGTCTGTCTTGTTTTTTGAAGTAACTAAGGTAAACTGGCTGGCCACTGCTCCATCTGTGTCTGGTACCTGCCCAGCACTGGGATTGAAGCACACATCGCGGGTCATGGCTTGTGATGTGAGTTCTGGGGATTGAACTCGGGTCCTCATGCATCTCCTTGAGCTTTTGATGTGAGCTCTGGGGATTGAACTCGGGTCCTCATGCATCTCCGTGAGCTGCTTTTCTATTTTTATTCTAAGTGTCACGAGAATTTTAATATGGTTTTGGATTACCTCTAAAGTCGCTTTACGCAGACATTTGAATAAAATTAAGCCTCCTAGATCATAAAGGTTTGTCCTTTCATTGTTTCTCTTTACTACTTTATCATTATTTTGTAATTTTTAGAGCAAAATCATTTCACCTCTTTAGCACAAGTGTTCATTGGTTTGGGTATACTGCAAACATCTTGTTTTTCTAATTTCCTGTCTACTGTCTGTGTGTACAAACACAGTTGCTTTCAAATGTTGGGTTTTTTTTTTCATCTACCTATTTGACTAAACATCACAAAGCAAATTTTTTTTCTTCTGTTTTTTAAGGGACTGGTTGGAGTTTTTACACATAAGATTGTGCCATCTACAAATGGGCACAGTTCTCCCTCTTCTTTTCTAACATGGGTCGACTCACTTCTTGAACTTGCTAAAGTTAACCTGCATTCTACTGTACTCTTTCTCTTAGTGACCGCAAGGCATCCAGGGTGCACTGGGTCCTGTCAGCATTCCCAGACAAGTGACAGTGAAGTCAAGTGACTGTTCAGAAAGCTGGCTCACTGGACACTCTGCCCAGCCCTCCTTTCTGAAGGAGAAGTTGATTGGAGGGTCTGCTGTTGTTTCTGCCTGTCACCACTTCTTTGGATGGAAGACCACACTGCAGCAATCAGCTGTGTGCTGCTTCCTGTCGCTGTCTGTGCCACACTCCTCCCAAGGGGGAAAATGAGCAGCACCTCTAGTGGAAGGCAATCTCAAGAGAACCTCCACCACTGCACTGACACACTCTCCTCTGCCCTGCAAAATCAGAAAGACAAAGTACTCGGTCACCATTCTCCTATTTATCCAGGGAGATGGCAGTGTGGTCACGGGCACAGATGACCCCTCCTGCTGTCCCTGACCTCACACAGCTAGATTAACCCAGCTTCCGCCAGTACTCTAACGTGGCTAAAATAAGCTAGTCCTCTGATGGCCCCTGAGAACTTGAGACATTGGACACATGGTGTCTTGGGAAGGATTGGGAAAGGGTGTCTCTGACTTCCTTGCCAGATTTTTTTGTTTGTTTTTTAGAGACACATATATAGATATGGAAATTGTTGAATAAAATACTAATTTTATAAAATATGAAATAAAATACTATATTCTCATGAGATAAGTTTATGTGTGCTGATTTATTAATTTGATAGTCAAAAATCAAGGTACAATGAAGGTAAATAGTATAATGTAAAAATGATATTAAATATACAGATTTTATGTACAAATATTATGTTCACTTTCTTTAAGGGTGTCCAGAAAATAGTTAAGGATGTTTTTGTAGTGAAGTAGGAATACTTCCATTTTCTGGGCTAAGTATTGTGGTGATTTCAAAGAATATGACCCCTCAAAGGAGTGGCACTATTAGGAGGTGTGGCCTTATTAGAGTAGATGTGGTCTTGTTGGAGGAAGAGTGTCACTCTGGAGGTGAGCTTTGAGGTCCCATATATGCTCAAACCATGCCCAGTGTCACATACCACTTCCTGTTGCCTTCGTGACAAGATGTAAGAATTCTCAGCTCTTTCTCCAGCGCCATGCCTGTGTACATGCTGCTTTGCCTCCTATCATGATGACAACCTCTGAGACTGTAAGTGAGCCACTCCAATTAAAAGTTTTCCTTTATAAGAGTTGCTGTGGTCATGGTGTCTCTTCATAGCACAGAGACCCTAACTAAGACAGTACATAGATGGCTCAGACAGTGAAGTGCCCGGGCACAAATGTGAGGACCAACACTCAGAACCCATGTAAAAAAGCCAGTTGTGTTGCTGTTCTTTTGCAATTTGGGACAAAGAGGCAGAGGATCACTAGACTCACTGGGCAACCAGTCCAGACTAATCAATGAGTCCCAGGGTAGAGGGCGATCCTTCCTCAAAATAATGGTGGAGAGAACCTGAGGAATGATCTCTGTCCTACACACAGACAGACAGACCACATACACACATGCACACACACTTGTACAAATATGTAAACATCACACACTCACAAAGAAGACTCCACACTTTCCATCTGGCACCGTTGCCAGTCTATGTCCCTAGTAGAAGTCTACTATCACACACTCTGAAAATTAGGTCTTAGCTAATGGGAGAATATGTCAATTAGCTGGCCCACCTAGTGCCTGTCCCCTTTGGCTAAGCCTCTGAGTTTCTGCACTCTATTTCTAAACATTTTTATTCTAAGTTAGAACTGGGGAATGTCTTTATTGACAGAGTGCCTGCCTAGGAGGAATGAGGACTGGGTTTGGGCCACAGCACTACATAAACTAAGGAGTCGTGTGGAGGGGCAGCAGAAGCGCAGGGTAATTTCTCAGTTCTAGCTATGAGAGACTCCCTCTCATAAAATTGTTTTAAGCCAAGTAAATGAGATTTAACAAATCAGTAACTGATCTACCCTGTTGTTCTGTGCTCAGTCAATGACCCTGGAATTCCTACACACAAGATTTGCTTTATTTTCTAGATTGATTCAAGATACCAATTTAAATTAATCTGCACCTTATGTGTTTTTTTTTTCTTAAAGCACCTTTCAGTTAAGGTAGAGTCTGTATTTAACACAGAAGTTTTAAACATCGTCACTGATACTCTTTAAGTAGAACACAGACTTGCTGTCAATGAGCGAACGTGCACCACTAATGAGAAAATAGCATCTCACCTTGCTCTTTAGTGGCCTGGATGACATGAAGGGGGAACATCCTCAGAAGCCCCACATGAAAGTGCTCTCTCTTCTTGGGAGGCCCTCATGACACAGGCCAGAACAGAAGCCGGAGTGTTTTAGAAGCTCCGCCCATCCCACCTGCATTAACTCTTAAGCACTAGAATTATTACCACTCTATTCAGTATTTCACTGTATTGTTAATTATTTAGTCTGGTTTGCTTCACCTGTCAGAAATCTCAATATAAATTGCCTAAGTTCAGTAGATTTCTATGGAAACCATTGAAAACCAAACATGATTTAGCATTAAATTATTCCAAAGTATGCTGTGAAGAGATTTAGGCTTCTGAGGTATGGGCCATTCTGTGCTGTCTGTGACCACCAGTGCCTCAAGACGACAAGGGAGCCATTGTTAAGGCAGCCTGGATTCTTCAGGAGCAAGGCCATACAGAACTTTCCTGGAATGTGGGTAGACAGACGGTGGTGAATACACAATGCTTTTAACAAAACAGGAAAGCTCCTCTAGTCCACCTAAAGCTGGAAATGCCATCTCAACTTGTGCCTAAGACATGTTCAGGCTGAGAGAAAACCCCAGCAAGCTTCATGCTAAATCCTCGTATAAATGGACATCACCTGGGCCTGTGAAGATAGCTGTCAATAAAGTGCTTGCCACATGAGCACGGGCATGGAGCTTAATCTCCAGAATCTACAATTAAAAAAAAAAACAGGCATGATGGTGCACGCACTTACAATCACGCTGAGAAGGGAAAGATAGGAGGATCCTTGGGGCTCACTGGCCACTCAGGCCTAGCTAGCCTCATCCAGCTGTAGGCCCTGGAAAAACCCTGTCTCATCAAACAAGGTGGGAGGCTACTGAAGAACAGCACCCAAGGTTGACTTCTGGCCTCTACACACATGCATAGACATACACACTCACAATGCACAACATGTACACACACATACATGTACACATACAGAATCACACATGTACTACATGTATACACACAGACTCACACACACACACACACACTCACACATGCACCACAGGTACACACACACACACACACACCAACTGACCATTCGTAGCACAGAAACGGACCTTTGTGATGTGGAACTGGAGAGAGGGGAAAAGGCCTCAGAAGGCGTGTTCATCATCCTTTTATTGACTAAGCCCTAAGTTTTGCTGACTTGCTTTGGTAGACATAAGAAGGCACGATTGTGCTTAAAGGACAGGATCTTAATCCTGTCACTCCTCAGGGAAGTTGCCTAGGTGAAAGTTTATCCATGAGAGAACACGTTTACCTTCCCCAGCTCAGAACAAAGGGGATCACAGAAAACGCGCAGTACTTAAATATGAAACCAACCCTGAGTCTTGCTTGAATCACATGACTTGCTTTCATCTAGCCATTTGTCAAGCAAAACGCTCACCTAAATTCTTTCCTTTTCCTTTCATCTGTGGCTGTGATGGCTTGTGCTGATCACTAGCCTAACAAGTTCTAGAAATGTTTTGGGATAACCCCCTGGGCAAATCTGTGAGGGAGTTTCTAGATTGTATCATTCAGGTGGGCAGAGCGGTATAAATGGGAGTATTGCCCATCCTGTAGGCTGGGACCGTGGGCTGAATAAAAAGGAGAGTAAGCTGAATGACAGCATTCACTTTCCTATGCTTCCTGACTGGCTGTAATGTGACCAGCTGCCTCCTGCTGCTGTGATGTCACTGCTAAGATGTTCCTGCCACAGACCTCCTGTGCCTGTATAGACCATAATGAACTTTACCCTAGAACTGTGAGCCAAATTAAATCCTTCCTGCCTTAAATTGCATCATGTATTTTGTCACAGCAATGTGAAGAATAACTAATACAGAAGGCTTAATATAGAGGGTGTAATGATCTGTCCTGTCCCTTTAAGAGACAAACCATGCCCACTCCCTCCCCCCACTCCACTGAGGCAAGTTGATCTTCAGCTTCCAGCCTGAGTCCTTTCCTTTTCCTTATCTGCAGCTTCTGTCTCTCCCCACTTCTCTCCTTCCTCCTTCTAGAGCAGAGAGAGAGAGAGAGAGAGAGAGAGAGAGAGAGAGAGAGAATAGCTGAAATATCCTGAATTTCAAATCTTTTTGGTATAGCCAACTCATCATAGTGTAAATCACACAGTGTGTTCATTGTTTCCCCTTGGGACTACATGATTGACTGAAGGTCACAGTTGCAGTCCAGCAAAAGGAATGCTTGCTTAGAAAATGATTGACACTCAAAATTTGAAATATTTTGATGCTCAACTAGATGTCACTTTCACACCCTCAATTTTAAGTTGGAGATCTGTAAGTTCAATCACCTTATACTCATCATCCTAGGTCAGAGTGTAAAGAAACAGCCTCAAAACACAGGTTTCTTTGATCAAGACACCAAGTGAAACTTGGTATGTCGGTTTGAATATGGCTTGGTTCCCAGTTGGTAGAACTGTTTGGGAAGGATTAGGAGGTGTGACCTTATTGTAAGAGTTGTTACAGGCTTTGAGGTTTCAAAAATCTCTTGTCTCCTTTCAATGTTTCATGCTCTGCTTCCAACTTGCAAATCAAGACGTAAGCTCTCAGCTATTGCTGCTGCCATAACTTTGGTTATGAACTCTAGCTCTCTAAAATTGTAAACCTCACATTAAAATACTTTCTTCCATAAGTTTCCCTGGTCATAGTGTTTTTCATACCAACAGAAAGGTAACTAAGACACCTGGACTTCACTTGAGCAAGAGATGGTTCCATGAACTATTCAGTGGCACATGGAGATGTCATAGACAAAGCTTAATGACGCTTTCTGAAAACAGCCTAGGTAAAGTGAGGGCTCAGCAATGTGCAAGCTATGATATTCACATGAGTGCTGTAGAGAGGAACAGGAGCTTAAAAAGAGGTGTAAGATGGAGAAAAATGTGCGTGGAATTCAGGTATTCAGTATTTTAGCTCTCCTCCCCCAAGACCCACTTTCAGTGACAAGATGGGCTCAAAATTGTAAAGTCGCTAGAGATGACCTTGAAATCCTGATCTCCAAATTCTGGGGTCATAACCATCTTGAGATGAGGATCTCACTGGCTCTCTGGCTCTCTCCAGGCCAGGCAAGCCAAGCCCATACCACATTTCAAAATGCAATACATTTCTGAAGTGGGGTATCCATGGGATAATGGCTAAAAGAAGCACTCTGCTTATTGTCCTTTCTCTACCTGAACCCGTAGAATTATATGCTGTTCAGCTAGAGCGATGTTTTTATGATATTTACTCAAAATCTGCATGGCTTCTGAAAACTTTCATTTTAATACTAGCATAAAAGTTTCTTTAGTAAAAGGATAATATTTGTTTGATTGCTACGCAATTGTGATTTGATGTGGACGTTGCTACAGATTCTTTCCCTAATTATTTCTCTTTTTTTAAAAAGTGATTTGATAGCTTATTTGTATGTGTATTTCACCAGGATGTATGTCTGTGTACCACATGCATGCCTTTTGAGGACTGAGATCCAAAAAGACCTCAGGTCCCCTGAACATGGAGTTAAGAATGGTTGTGAGCTACCATGTAGGTGCTGGAAAAGAAATATGTCCTCTGCAAGAGTAGCAGGTGTTTTTAACTTCTCTTCAGACCTCTTAACAATTTCTTCGCCATTACAAAGGTTCTACCTACCACACTTGAGCTTAAACTCTCATTTTTATTTTATTGCAAATCTCTAGGTAAGTCTGTGCTTCTATCATAGCATCTCTCAGATAGTGTTGAATATTTAAGACATGTTGGGGGCAGGGGGTGAAGAAAGAAATCCATAGAAGACATTTATTCAAAACCTCTGAAATGGTAAGTAACTATATATTACCCTACATCCGTATCAAGCACTGAAATATATATGCATTTATTCATTCTTACACTAATTGACCCTCATTTTTATTCATATTTTAGAACAATGCTCACATCTTGCTTAAGTCACCTCAAATCCTTTTTGAAAATGGAAATTAGATATTATAGGTAGATTCTGTGTGTTATAAAGTCAATAAATATTCATAGTTGTTAACTATAGAATTTGTAGACAGCATCAACCCAGAGAAAGTTAAAAGTGACATTCATTGTCACGGAGCTTAGTTTGGCCACCATTGCACATTACCAAAGAAAGCACTTCTCATTCCTTCCACACACATAATGAGATATCAGGATGGCAGTGGCTTCCAAGGGAACTTCCTGAGTTGAACGGGACAGTTTGCTCCATTTGCCGAGCTAGTCCAGATTCTAGCTGTTAGTGATTCATCTTCTCCTGTAGCCTAAGTCTGCTTCACTTAATGGGGTTCCGCTCCCATTCCCTTCACAGTCCTATCAGAATGAACTGATTATCTGCTAAATAAAAATGGAAATGGTCAATCCTAGCACTCCCTCAAGGGCTGGTGGAGGCATCAAAAATGAGGGGGAAGGGTGATAGTTCACTTTCCAAAATGATAAAAAGTTAGTGTGTTTAGCCAGTGCTAGAGACTTTGGCTGAGTTGCCTCAGCTTGGATTTTTATGACAATGAACAGGAGTTTTTCTCCACTTGTTTCCTTCTCTACTTTTTTTCTCTGGTAGAGAAGATAATTTGACTAGGGAAAGTAGTGTGATATCCCAGAGGTCCACGCCAGAACTGAGGAGTTCATTTCTAGGGAATGTGAGAACCTGAGGTCCCACTCGAGATCCTCATGAGGAATGGTCCCAGCCAAAACCTCCTCCAAAACAACAGATATCAGGACAAATGTGTGATTCTCATGCAGAAAATAATCATTTTTCAAAAACTTATAATTGTTCCAATAACCCATCAGCTGATCATCCAAGAGTAAAGCAAACAAGAGAATTCAGATAAAGAAGATGGAGATGACCTACACTAAGTAAGTTCTTCCCAAGAGGATTTATAAATCTTTCCAACTACTAAGGAGGACAAATCAAAGAAAAGGAACTTGGGGCAGATGAGATGGCTCCTTGGTTAAGGCACTTGTCACCAGACCTGATGAGCTAAATTTAGTTCACAGGACCCAAGTGGTTGAAGAAAAGAATCACAGTCAACTCAAGCTTGTAGCCTCTATGCATACACCCTGGTGCACACACCTCCAATAAATAAATAAAATAGTTGTAAACGTATTTTAAAAAAGAAAAATCACAAACTCCCAAAAGGAGTAAGAAACAGGTAGAGCATAGAAATGAGAAACACAGAAGAAAATCTCTCCAACCATCAAGAAGGAAGTGTATGAATTGAGAGCTGTTGAGAAACAGTGCAAAATTACCCGAGTTCAGAGGAGATCAAAGTGAATTAAGATCTTCTGAGATTCCTTGGACAGTTAAAAATTAGAAGTGGTAATTAACTTCACAGAGAGAGAGAGAGAGAGAGAGAGAGAGAGAGAGAGAAAATAAAACAAAATAAAACATAAATAACACACACATGCAGTTAAGTAAAATTATAGCAAAAGGAATGAATATGAACAAAAGGAAATTCTCCTACACTGCTGGTAGGGATGCAAGCTAATCTATCCATTATGGAAATCACTGTGTGGGTGTTTCAAAAATTGAAACTATATATACTTTATTACCCAACTGTACCATTCCTGGATATTTATCTTAAAGATTCCATATCAACCCCACAAATATATTTTCACATCTATACTTATTACAGTACTATTCACAATGGCTAAATTATGAAAACTGTGGGCCCAGCAGCAGAGAACAGATAAAGAAAATGCATCACAAACATACAGTGGACTCTTATTCCACTAAAAGGAAGAATGAAGTTATACCCTTATATGAAAATGCATGCATTTAGAGATGATCATATTGTGTTAGTCAGGGTTCTTTCTCTATAGGAGCAGTTTAGGTAACCCAATTATACACACACACACACACACACACACACACACACACACAAACATATGTATAAAACATGAAAGTAGACAAGGGAACAATAATTTGGGTTTAACAAATGAGAAAAGGTAATAAAGGAAGGTAATAAGATATGAGGAGAAAATATTCAACATACAACATTATTCTTCTATGAAAATGTCCTTCTATGCTATAGTACCAATATACAAGAAAACATTTGAAGTAAGCATGCTTAAAATGCAGGAGTAACCATTAAAAGTAGAGTGTGTATTTCGAGATAAGTAGGGGGAAATAAAACAGGACTGAGTCAGTTTTCCAGAGATCTTAAGAAGAGATAGAGACAGAGCAAATAAGTATCATGAAGGCTGTGATGAGCCTGGAAGCTACCTCCTCCCATGACTGGATTTAGGAGGGTGGCCACTGAATACCAACCTTTGAAAGGTGGCATATTTACCAGGTATATACTCGATAAATAGATAACTTTCTTGGAATACACAAAACCCTGGGTTTGATCCTGAACATCACAAAGGGAATACTTACCTGGTCAAAGCTTTCTCTGGTGGCATCCTGATTCTGGTAGATACAGGCAAAGCCTACTCCTGGCAAGTGAGATGCACATTCAAAGTCACAAAGGTACCCTGGTTCTGGTTGTCCCCATGGGACGAGCTGAGCATTTTGCTACAATAACATCACATTCAAATTCCTCTCTGGATTTAGTCTTTTCCAGGTATTGATCACAAGAGTGGCCCCCAAACAGACCCCTACACAAAAGCTTGGCCTAAGTCACCAAAAAGAATTAATGGTGAAGTGTGAATGTGAAAAAAGAATGAGACATTGTCCAAACAGAAAGAAGTAAAATATTATGCCAAGCAGAGGAATGAAAATATCTCATTCACAAATGCATGTCAAGCTGGAAGGAATTTCCCTGGAAAGTGTATAGAAAAAAAGAAACATGGGCTAGGAATAGAAAAACTGGAGTTTGAAGAGCAACTTGGATTTCATTTTGGGCCATTCAATTTGAGGATGCTATCTTTATGAATAAATGAATGTTATATTTTATTCTCTTAAAAAATGGCTTAACCAGAGTGTCAAGGGTATATTAAAGACAATTTGAAGACCAGAAGGTATTAATGGGAGTAGACTACATTTCCAACATATATATATATATATATGTGTGTGTGTGTGTGTGTGTGTGTGTGTGTGTGTGTGTGTGTGTTGCAAATCACAATAAACTCTAGGTAATTATATAAACTAGTGAAAATGAAAAAACATTAAAGAAAAGAAAAACTAAATGAAGGAAAAGCAAGAGAAAATAGAGGGAAGGATTTAACATTCAAATTTACATTGTATAAATGTTTTTTTCCTTGCTTCTCTGATGCAGGTTGTGGCAAGCATTTATTGTGAGGGCATTTTAATTCTATTCAATATAAACATAGCCAATAAATATTTGGTTCCTCAAGAGACCAAAAAAAAGGGGTGGGGGAGGAATATGGCAGCAGGAGGGAGGAAGAAAAATGGGGGGCGGGAGAATTACGAAATTTAAGAAGGAAACTGTAAAGAACTTGGGGATCTCGGTGTGTGCCTATGAAAGGAAGAATGATGTCCAGTGGCCTTCCCCATATGCCCAGGCTTAAGTAAGGGTCTGAAAAGCAGAAGAGACAAGTTTCATCTTAAACGTGATCAGTCTTAGTTATTAGATTAGCAAAGAATTATGTGAGGGAATGAGAGTGGAAGTGGCTACTAAAACCTCAGACAGAGCAGTACTGGAACAGTGGTGTCATTGTACTAGAGAAGCAATGCCTCTGCCCGTGAGTCTCCTACCTGGCAAGGAATGCAAATGAAGAGTGTGTTTCCATGGAAAGAGAACACCTAACACTGAGCATAAAGAGACAGGGTGCTTCATTCTAATACCTCAGCAGGCCTTCAGTGGACAACACAGGCAGCATCCTATGCACTGTTCCCAATAATTTATAATACACACTAAGAGTCTTTTCCATTAGATTTATATCCTTGCATTCAAATTAAGATCCACTTAGGCTGCTGCCTCAGAGTCTAGCTGAAAGGATGCCAAGACTTTAGCTTTCAAGTTTTCAGGCTTTGGGAGGATGAATTGATGGACCAGAGGCACAGTCACCCCATATGTCCAAATCTGGACGTATCCCCTTCTCCTGAAACAAACAATGCTAACACTATGCTGACTTTCAAAGGGAGTCAAGGAGGAGCATGCTGCAAAGCCAGAGTGGGCTTCGTTTGTACATTTGGCACTTGAAAGATTTTTGTTCTCATGTGATTTCAGTACTGTTGGAAACTATTTATGGGTTATTTCTAGGGCACTTTTTTTTCAGGATGTTCAGTTTTGAATGACACTAAAGTCCTGGGTTGCTGTCCCTATAACAGATGGCCTGGCTCTCTAGCTGTGCCTCTGAAGCCCCTGCCAGCAGGACAGATGTGCAGTCATCCCTAAGTGGAAGGCTAACACGACTGTCGAGTGCAGGAGCTAGATATGGAAAACTCAGACAGGAATGGAATTAGAAAGTCTCATTTTGATGTAAAGTCAGGTGAAGGTTTAAAATATTTTCCTATTTGAACAAAAATGTTCAGTGGGATTCAAACATTAAATTTAGAAATAACACTGTAAGATATCATTACAAGGAACATTGTTATCAGTCTGACTGCAACTTTCTGGTCTTTGCAATGAACTCCTCTGTGAAAGGTCCATCCTCACCATCTCTGAGGATGTCCCTCATTGTCATCTACAAAAGTCACTGCATTTTTCCAGAGGATGAGTGATCTTGGAAAAAGACAGAACAACTGTGTGTGTGTGTGTGTGTGTGCGCGCGCGCGCGCGCGTGCAGGTGGGTGTGGGGGAGAGGACACTCTCACGTGGCTATACTCTAGTGCCAACACCTTGCTTTATTTTCTTTTTTTTTTTTTAATAAAATCCCTAATCAGCCTGGAGCTTGTCCACTAGGTAAGGTGGGTTGGCCAGCAAGTCCCTGGGATCTGCCTCTCTCTAACCATTTCAGCACTGGGATTACAAGGACATGACACCACACCCCACTGTTTGGGAATGGTACTCAATTCCTCATAATTACCACTTCAGTAACTGTTCTATCTTTCTAGCAGTCCCACAGAACCCATAAAATATTGTTAGAGCAATATATAAATTCTTGTGTTTCAAGAATAATAGACTGTCAAATATAGACAAAAGTTGACTAACTTGGCCAAGATGTTATTACACAGAATTATGAATATAAATGTTTATATTTATATACATGACCCAAGGTGATGATCCAAAGACTATTGTTCCCAAAGCTAATACTTTATTTAATTTTTTTTTTTTTTTGGTTTTTCAAGACAGAGTTTCTCTGTGGCTTTGGAGCCCGCACTGGAACTAGTTCTTGTAGACCAGGCTGGTCTCAAACTCACAGAGATCTGCCTGCCTCTGCCTCCCAAGTGCTGGGATTAAAGACGTGTGCCACCACCACCCGGCAAAGCCTTCTGATGTCGAGTCAGTCAATTTTTTTTTTTTTTGGTTTTTTTGAGACAGGGTTTCTCTGTAGCTTTTGGAGCCTGTCCTGGAACTAGCTCTTGTAGACTAAGCTGGCCTCGAACTCACAAAGATCCGCCTGTCTCTGCCTCCCGAGTGCTGGGATTAAAGGCATGCGCCACCACCGCCCAAATTTTTAACCAGTTTCAAGTACTTAACAGAGCTTCTAAAAGTTCCTATCTTTATTCCATTTTTGTTGTTGTTATTGTTGTTTTCAAAGTCAAGAAAGAATAGGATCATGTCAGCGTGCCTGTGTGAGTCTTGCAGTATGCCCCAGAAGTCTTCAACATTGCTTTCTTTGACAGACCGGGTCAAAACCCTTCTTCGAAATAATTACCTGAGCAGTATAGGTATTGGAGGTGATGATGGGCATGAGCTTCTCAAAGATGGAAATTTCCATCTTGTCTCTGGAACATACTCCTCAGAACTCAGATACATGATATGAGAAAATCAAGCTTCCCTAAGAAGACAGACATATAGAAAAAAATCTATAGCACCCAGTGTCAGGTGGGGTAAACATGACTTATTTCCAATGTGTTCTTCTCATTCAGCCCTGTGTGTGAATGTGTGTACATGTGTGTATGTATGTGAAGACCAGAGGCTTACATTAAGTATTCTCACTAGTTCCCCATTGTTTGAGATAGGGGTTCACCCTGAACTCAAAACTCACTGATTAGGCTGCATTGGATAGTCAGCAAGCCCCAGGGCTTCTCATGTCTCTGCTGCCCCAGATCTGGTCATGCACCGCTGTCCTCAGCCTTTGTGTGTGTTCCAGGGACTCAAATTCAGGTCCTTGCATTGTCATGGCTGTCACTATACTCACTGAAATATCTCCACACCACACCTCAATCTCCATGAGCAAAAGACAGAATATAAAAGCTTCCAGAAGCAATAAAACAAGGCAAATACCTTAAGTGTGAAGGAGAGGTACAGTTTCTAGGTCATCACAATGGAAGAATGGGCAGTGTTAGGTTTCTCGTCCTGACAGAAAGTTTATCCATGATCCATAGTCCAGGGCAGCACTTTGAAAACCTCAGCTCTTTAAAAAAAAAACCTGGCACTACTTGGAATTCCACAGAACCAAATTAGAAGCAGAACAGTTTGACTTGATTGCACTTCTCTCAAGTCAACTGGAACACCTGGTAGACAGGATTGCCTTGGGCACATGGCTTCTACAGGAGCACCGGGAACTGAAGTCTGATAACTACGTCCATGGCATTTACAGTGCTGCCAAAGAAATCCAGCCTGCTCCTACCTTGGGGGGATCAATCAGGGTAATGGATCAGCTGGCAGTCCAGGTTTGGGGGAAAACACAGAACAGAAGAAAGATTTCCTAGATCATTGGTATCTCTTTGCTTCCGACAGAAACAGCACCTGAGCAGAATGACCAGGAATCTTCACAACTGCCTCGTAAATTGGGGTTGCCACCCAGAGGGCTGGAGAAGTTTGACCTCATGGGTCACTAGATGGCTACCTCAACACCCAGCTTCAGAGACACCAAAGGCCACACCCAGGCGGAAGAGAAAACCAGTTTCCTGCACTTCCAAGAAGCATGTGATTTGGACCTGCTTGGCCTGAGAGGTCAACCAAAGGTCCTGCTCAGCCTGAGATGCTCCACTCATCCAAGAATAGCATTGCAGACCCTATAGAATGTGCAAAGGTGCCATTCTCAGGAATTAGACAACTTGGGTAAAATGGACGCTTCCTTCAGAAGCATAATAAAACTCACTCTAGAAGAAACTATGAGAGCACACATGACTATCACATAAATGGAGTAGCAGCTAAAACTTACTGTGCTTTAAATATCCTTCCATTGCAAAGTGATTATAAAAAGAGTTAAGGAAGAGAAAATATAAACTCTGAAGTAAAACTTCTAAGAACTACACAGAAAGCAAAACTTCCACTTTATTTTATAAAACCTGTGTTATCCTAATATCAAAATTCACTGAAGACTACCCAAGGAAACTGAATATTTCCTCACGTAAACAGATACAGAAACTATTGTAACTGAAATACCAACATGTGGTGATTTGTTTGTGATCTAACAAATAAAGCTTGCCTGAAGATCAAAGTATGGAGCTAAGCCAGTAGTTAACCATAGAGGCCAGGCACACACCTTTAATCCCAGTACTCAGGAGACAGAGGCAGATGGATTTCTGTGAGCACAAGGCAACTCTGGGCTACAGGAGATTGATCCAGTCTAAAAGAGAAACAAAGTCAGGCAGTGACAGTTCACACTTTTAATTCCATTACTTTGAAGTCCTGCGCCTTAATCCCAGCACTAGGAAGGTAAAGACAGGAAGGGATATTGCTGGGTGGACAGAGGAATATAAGGCATGAGGAGACAGGAACTCAGCACATTCAGTCTGAAGATTCATGGAGACAGGAGGTTGCCCACTTTGTTCTGAGGATTTCATGGAGGTAAGAACTAGTGGCTGGCTTCTCTGCTTCTCTGATCTTTAAGCTTTCACCCCCTAATATCTGACTCCGGGTTTTTATTATTAAGATCAATTAGAGTTCGTGCTACACCAACAAGTTGATTTCAGCAGTGTATTACAAGAATGGTGTCTGGAACTAAGCTAGGAGGCCCAAGTCTTTTAGTTTCATATTACAGCTAGTGCACACTACATAGAAAAAAAATCTATGTCCCACAGGAAGAGTCCTTTTAAGCTTGAATGCATATGTTGTGATGCTTCCAGAAGCTCCACACACATGAGAGGATCTCAAGGTGGCAGGAAACACAGTGTGAAAAGCAGGGGACAAATATTTGTTTCTTTATTTGTTACAGATCAGTTTTGTTTTTATTAATTAATGTTATGAAGACATAAAACAATAACATCAACATTTAAATTATAAAATACTAATCTATTATTTACTATGTGCTAGAGGAAAGCACTGAGAAGGCAGAGAATAGAATTCTCTTCACTGAGAATGGAGTCCTATCTTGGGTGTAGGAAATACTTAAGAAAAGTAAGGGAGCCAAACACCCAAAAAAGATGGCAAAAGGATACTACTTTTAAGAACTGACCAGAATAGCAGAAAATTCCTCATTTAGACTTTTGTTAACTATCATATACACATTGTGAAAAGCATTTAATAACTTTGCTGACTTATCTAAAGATCAAGAATAGTGCTGAACAGAAATGTCGATTAGACAACTCACAGAAAGGTCATTTAAACTTGGGATTGGGGTAATGGTGCTTGATGGCTCATATACATTTTTCCTATGCAGAAAATGTGGATTACTGATCCCTGTCCCTCACCCAGAGGCCAGCTGATACTTCACATGGTGGTTCTGTGTTTTGTCTTTTGAGAAACTTCTACATTGTCTTCTAGGAGATAATAACTTTCATTCCTACCAACTGCACAGAGATCTCCTTTCTCCACAGCGGTCATTCTAACAAGTGTGAGCTGATGAAATTGTTATTCAACCAAACCAGTCATTCCATGTGGTAAGCATTCACCAAAACATCACATAAGTGCCCACAGGGTCATAGCTATTTGTCAATGAAAATAAAATTAAGTACATTCAAGAGAATGCAAATGAAGACAAAGCTTACACACCTCGTTTATTACAAACACTGCAGATAAGAACTTCCTGTTGCTTTCAGTGCAGACATAAGTCTAGTAAATTGGAATTATAGATGTTTTTGAGTAATCCTCAACTCCAAAGCAGCTTTCTGAGCTCTTCACTTCTCAGACAGCTATCCGATTATGCATGCACTCACACAAAGATTTGTATGGGGCAGAGTAATAAGCATGCTTTCTCCGATGAATAATAACTTTAAGCATTAGGACAACACAGTCTGTCTTCTGATTTTTTTTTTAAAAAGTGGCTCATGCTTTTAGTTGATTTAAGCTGGAAAACTCAGAGGTATAAACCTTTTATCTTTAATCCCTCAAGATACCCAACTCCAGTAAAGAAATAGCTTGGATTTGGCTTCCAAAGGCCTCTGGCAGACGGGCACCTGCACTCCTGTGCTCTTTACTCCTCCTTGGGCACTGTTTTCCTTTACTGAGTACAGTCACAGCTTGCTTGTTTTGCACCAGGGATTGGCAGTGTGAGGGTTGTGCCAGATATTTATGTGTAGCACATAAGATATATTGACAGCCCCTGGGTGAAAGTTATTAGGTTAGCACCAGACCTCCTGTGTTTGGCTGCACTGAGATTAAGATTTGAAAAAGGCATTGTCCTCTTGTCCTGTTTTTTTTTTTTATATTGTCCACTCATGAGTCAGAATTGTGTAACCTGACATTTTAAGAGGGTGCCTCTCCTCTCTCCAGAGCAGAGAGTGTGAAAGCCTTGTTACTTGCTTTGAAGGAGTGTCTGTCCTTTCATCTTTAGGTAGTCTCTGCTGGCTTAGGTTGTTTCTACAAGCCAGGACTGGTAAGGATGTATTCACTGATCCTGAGTTTTCAGAAGAGTTACATCTATGGCTGTTTGCTCCAAGGCAGGGAAGAGATGCTACTCAGCCAAGCAGAAGCATACATTCTGGAGAGGGATCAGCTGCTTAGAACTATTGAAAGCACCTTTTCAAGGTAATGTAATTATGTTGTCTGGCAGGTGACATGCAGCCTGAATATGTAACCAGAACACCAGAGCTCCTTACTTCCTGCAGCTTGCAGATACCAGTGAGCAGAGACAGCAATGAAATATTTAAAACTGTGCTTTATTTAAGGTGCTAGCATGAGAAGACTGCAGAAAAACATCCTAAAAATTTGTCTTCTAATTCATCTCCAGTTGGCAGATTACATAGGGAGAAGTGGGTTGGGGACAAAGGTCATTCCAGAGCTCAGGCTTGCTCCTCTAGTACTGTGGTGTCAGTAACTTTTCTGCTACTGTTTTAAAATATCATGGCCAAAAGTGACCAATAAAGGAAAGTGTTTATTTTGGCTATGGTTCCAGAGGGATCAGAGTCTATCATGGTGGGAAGTCATGGCAGCAGGCAGAAGGCATGGAAGCAAGAGTAGAAAACTGGCTAATTACCTTTGGTTGGCACACCAGGAAACAGGCAACTGGAAATAGGATGGGGCTATAAATTCTCAAAGCCCATTTCCTTTAGCAAGGCTGCATCTTCTAAAAGTTATACAGTCTCCCCAAATGGCACCACCAACTTAGGACCAGATATTCAAAAACCAGAGCCCATGTGGGACATTTCTCATCAAAACCCTTGCAGATGCTCATCATGTTTCTTGAGACTTATGATGTGTGTGCTTCTCTCATTATCATCCTGTGCACTCTTCCTTCATTCTGCAGACATCTGGGTTCATGCACTTCTTGAAATGCCAGGTTAGGTTAATTTCCACTGGTGTCAACCTTGTATTCCTCCCGGAGCATCTGGGCAAGGAAAGGTTAATGCAGAACAAACCCTTCACAGTATTTAAGGGCTAAACTAGTAATTCATGTGTATTCTGATTATTTCCTCCAATATGAAGTATAAGAGTTTCTTTATAATGTAGAATATGAAATTGTCACTCATCATATTCTGATGTCTTTCTTGAAGACTACCCAGCATTCTCTCCTGAATTACTACTTCACTCTGCCCGATCTTATTTCCCACCCCCTCTCTACCTTCATTATCTTTGCTAAAAAGACATTGACTACGTACAGTCTTGAACAAAGGTGTTTACATTGATAAGTGAGTTCCATGATGGGTATTTAGGGGAAGTCATAAATTCATATAAAGTCAATAGATCAAAGCTCAATTAGTCTATCATAAATGATAAGGGGCAGTTTTAATGAGTGGAAAATGTTTCATATTAACTCTTTCAGGTTACATGCTACATCTTAGATTGGGGGGAAAAATGTACCTTCCTGTTGTAACATGGCTGTTTCCTCCGTACCATGATCATCCTGTTACCTTCATGAAGTAAGGTAACCTTGGCCTGGTAACACACCGAATCAGAGTGATGCAAAAGTAGTTATCACCGTGGTGATGGTGACAGAGTTGGTAACATTCAGAGTAGAAAGAGGCAGGGAGGGTCATAGGACCCTCACTCTTTGCTCTCTCAGCTGTAAGGGATCTTGGAAGATGGTAGACTATATAGGTATAGAAAATTAACTAAGGAGGACTCCATAAGGCAGATTTCATGAGGTCGACATCCATGACAGGGTGGGATGTTGTGGTGGTCTGCACTGTTGATAAGTAACCCCTTATCTGTGCTCTATAAGGAATCATTATCCACATGACTGTGAGTAGCCCCCACTCATGTTTATTAAATGTATTAGTTTGCTTTCTATTACTAAAACACTGTGACCAAAAGCAACACTTTGTTTCACTTTGTGGTTCACATCATGAAGGAAAATCAGGACAAGAATACTTGAGGCAGGAACTGAAGCAGAGGTCATAGAAGAACAATCATTACTGGCTTACTGCTTGTGAGTGGCTAAACCACAGCACTTATACCATTCATGACTACCTGCCCAATGGTGGCACCACACCTGTTATGATGGGGCCTCCCATATCGATCATTAATTAATGATGTGAGATTCCCCTCTGTATGCTGTGAATACCATTGGTTAATAAAGAAACTGTCTTGGGCCTGCACAGGGAATAGAGGTAGGTGGGGAAAACTAAACTAAATTCTAGGAGTAAGAAAGGTGTAGTTTAGGAGAAGCCATGGAGCGGCTGCCTGAGACAGATGTGCTAAAACTTTGCTGGTAGGCCATAACCTCATGGTGATGCACAGAATAGTGGAGATGGGTTAAATTAAGATGTAATAGTTAGCCAATAAGAAGCTAGAGCTAATGGGCAAGCAGTTATTTAAATAATATAGTTTCTGTGTGATTATTTCAGGGCTGAGCAGCTGGGAACTAACTAGTGGCCTCCCAACAACAAATTGGCATCCAACATGGCTGACTAAAATCCACTTAAAACCTGAAAGAGGTTGGTAAGAAATTCTAGACACTAAAAAACAAGTTTAGCTACATTTTTTTTTCGGATGGGCTTTGCCTGTTGGCAGCATGCTGCAGCTCCTTTAAGAGAGGTTTTTCTGATTCAGTGGTAGCAGAAAAATGTCACGCCATTTTGAAATGGTTGCAGCGTCCTGGGCTATGCTGCCAGTATGAACTCTGATGAGGTCCAGTTAAGAACATTTAAATGGGTTTTGTGAGCAGAGTGCTATCTCTGCTTAATGGATCATCACAGACCTGCTGCATGCTTGGAACTGGGGCAGTGTACATGACTCAAGGGCAATGAATGGAACTCCTCCATCATGCTGGGCTGGGCAGAACAAGCAGACAGTGCTGTATTTCTCCTAAGATACTGCCGTTTAAGTTATTAAGAAGTGCTTAGCATTTTAAGAAGCCATTCTGGTCAATAAAGGCTTACAGATACACAATAAAGACAAATTCAGATGGAAAAAACCTCTAAATGGGTCACAATGATGGATAAATGTACATAGACTTGGGAGAGAGAAGAAAAAGAGTATAGAGAGTTATAAAAGGAAATAAATGGTTTAAAAAGTCTTTAAAGAGGCAGAGTACAGACAGTCATAGATTAAAGGAGTAAAGACAATAAAATCCACATGAAGATGAAATATATACAGAGAGTCTGGATTATGTATATTATTGCATTTCATAGATCAGGGGTCAAGAAACCTTTCTTTTTGTGTGTATGATAAATGCACACATGCATGTGTGCAAATGGTATGTGTGTGTAAATGCAAGCATGTGCGAACCAACACACAGAATGTGGAAGTGAGAGGACAAGATGAGTAACAGTCCTAATTTTCCATATCTCTTGAGAAAGGCTCACTGTTTTTGCTGTTTGCTTGAGAGGAGATGTTTGACTTTCCAATGGTACTCACATACCATTGTCTGTTCAACTGGCCTGTGTGCTTCTGGAGCTCTCATTTCTCCACTGCTCATCTTACCATAAGAACATCTAGGCTACAAATGCGCACCACCACATCCTGTTTTACAATGGTCCTGGTGATCAAACTAAGGTATTCAAGCTTGGGGAGTGTGCTGAATAGTTTTATGCCAATGTGACACAAGCTAGAGCCATTTGGAAAGAGATCTCAACTGAGAAACGCCCCCACCCGATTGGCCTGTGGGAAAGCCTGTGGTGTGCTGCTTTTTGTTGTTGTTTGTTTGTTTTGTTTTCTGATTGATGTATAGGGGTACAACTTACTATGGATGCTGCCTCCCCTGGGATGGTCGTCCTCAGTGCTAAAATAAAGCAGGCTGAATAAGTCATGGAAACAACCAGTAAGAAGAACTCTTATAGCTTGTGCATCAGTTCTTGCTTTGATTTCCTGCCCTGACTTTCCTGAACAATGGACCAAAAGCAGTGAGAGTAAACAAACCCACTGCACTTCCGTTGTTCTTTGCCATGGTATTTAACAGAAATATAAACCCTAAAACAGCAAACACTCTCACTACTGAGTTGTCTCCTCAGTCCCCCAAAATTCTTTGTAATGAATAGTTAGTAAGCATTTCAGATTTGAAGTCTAATTTAGTGACTGTGTTCTAGCAGGAGCTGGAGTTTTGTGGTAGAGTGTGTGATTCATTGAGCATGGCACCAGAGTTTCAAAGCTCAGAACTGCCGAAATGACAAAATAATGACTCAGTTCTGGGGAAATGATTGAATAGGATGCCAATAAAATTTTATCTGTAGACACTGATAGGAATGTCATACAATTTCACATACAACAAAATATTATTTTTTACTTTGACATTAAAATGTTTATTTAAAAAGAATATCTTGCTTATAAGCTGAGCAAAATAGAAGGTCTTCTGATCTTAATCTATGGGCTATAATACCCTAAGACTTGAACTCCATCATACTTAGTACACACACACAAACACACACATACACACACACAGCTATACCATATTATAGACAGATAGAGAGTAAAGAAGACTAACTTACCAGAAAGTGTGTCAGAGATGATATTAATGATTAGACAGGAATGTTGGAATCTGATGCTGCGTTACAGTCACCACTTCTAAGTTGGGCATTCCTCTTTGTGTGAAGATGATAATTTCTTTAAAGCAGCAGCTGTACTTTTATTAAATGATTTTACTATCTCAAAAACATGAATGAAGAGAACTTTTCCAGCATACCTAGTTTTCATCAAAAGTGAAAGTAATGGCCAAATTGTTTGCTTCCTGCGATACTCAGGTGAGGCTGACTTCAAGGAAAATGATGCTCAATTCTCTAACCATGGATTTCTATCTGGTGAGAACAAGGTGAGAAGTGATCAGCTCTGGCTGGAGAGGAGATGCGTGACTTTCCAGTGGTACTTTCATTTAGTTTCTGGTCTGCTATTTTTGGACCTTGCTTCACAGAAACAGCAGATGAGCTCCTCATGGACGTGTTTCTCTAGAATTCACTGTCATTCATACACTGATGGGTGACATGTGGCTTAGCGTTTTATATACCGTACAAGGTGGCTGTTGATTGAACTTTGTCCCCAGGCTCACAAACAGCTTGGATATCAAGTGGTTTAGAAAAAAATATAGATTTAATGAATGTAGTGTCTGGAAACATAACCACAGGCTCCAGACTGGAGAAAAGAACACTCTGGAGGACAGAAGTTTCCTTGTGTGACTCTGGACACCTGATAAGGAGAAGGCCCCTGAGTAGCTGCTGTTACTCTTCCTCCAGTTTCACGGGGGGCTAGAGGTTCTCCCAGGAACTATGAAGAAGCTTTAGGGCTTACATGCCTGTCATCCTTTTTAGTGCATTTTGGAGAAAACACCTAAAGCTTGAATTTGCAAAGCAACGTGCTGAGTCTTTAGCTAAGTTCTAGCTCTTGTCGAATCACTGACAAGAAGTGAAATCACATTGCAAATATTAGTCTCTCAGATGCATTTGAATATTGTAATTTCCAACTTCAGCCAGAGCAAACATCCAGTCTTCTGTAGCTTTGACATCTGAATGTTACTTAGATGGTTTTAAACAGAAATCGATTTGATGCAAGTGAGGCAGATGAGTGGACTCACTGAATAAAATACAGCTGTGTATTAATGTCTCAACAATATAAGTTGATCAAACTGAACAAACAAATATATTCCAGTATTAACGGCAGCATTGAACATAAGTCTGTTTTCAAGAACAGGGGGAAACAAAAGATAGCTTTGCTTATCAATTTGTTGACATCAGACAAAAAAAAATACCTTCTTCTACCAAACATTTCACTCCAGTTGCTGTGCATTGATGAACACAGTCTTTCTTGCCTTGCTACTGATCATACCCCTGCACTAGTTCATGAACAGATCTACAAAATGCTATTTCTTCCCCATTCTCATCAAAAGTTACAGTGGCTTTGTTGGTGATGTAAATTGGTTCACAGGCCTTCCATGTTTACACTCTGTCTTAGTTCGGGGTTGTGTTTCTCCAATGAAACACCACACTGAAAAAAGCAAGTTGAAGAGGGAAGGATTTATTTGGCTTATACTTCCACATTATAGTCCATCATTAAAGGGAGCCAGGACAGATACTCAAACAGATCAGAAACCTAGAGGCTCATCCAAAGGCTATGTAGAGGTGCTGCTTACTGGCTTGCTTACCAGGGCTTTCTCATTCTACTTTCTTATAGAACTCAAGACCACCAGGCTATGAATGGTACCACCCACAATCTGCAGTGCTCTCCCCCAAGAGTTGCTAATTAAGAAAATACCCTACAGGTTATTTTTTTTTCAAGACAGGGTTTCTCTGTATCACTTTGGAGCCTGTCCTGGGACTAGCTTTTGTAAACCAGGCTAGCCTCAAACTCTCAGAGATTCCCCTGCCTCTGCATCCCAAGTGCTGGACTTAAAGGAGTGTGCCACCACCACCTGGCCCTGCATGTTAATGTTATAGAGGCATTTTCTCAGTTGAGGTTTCCTCCTCTCAGATGACCTTAGCTGTGCCAAGTTGACGTAAAATTATCCAGCACAGATTCTTCAAAGCTGTTTATGCACAAACTCTCTATAAACGGTTTCTCTCTCTAGGCACATTTTCTCCTTTGTTTCTACCTCTTCTAGCAATATTGAGTTCAGTTATGTAAACACATCAGGTGCTCCTCCTCAGGATCAGGCTGCCCATGCCAGTGGTCAGCATCTGTTTGGCTTCATTTTGCTAGTTCCCACTCACTTGTCAGTTGCCAGCCTTGTAGTCACTTTTGGGGGAGGATTTTCTAGTTAGTCTTGTTTTTGTCTGTCACCCTTTAGTTCTCCTTCACAGCACTTGTGAGTCTGTGTAACTGTTTAACAAATTGGGTTTAAACATATTGCTATGTTCTCTCAGCCGGACAGTGAGCTACAAACAGCCAAGAGGAGCATCTCTCTTGTTGACCAAATAACTAAATGACTAATACACCACACATTCCCAATAACGCTTCTTTGAAAGTTGACTTCTAGCAAGTCCAAATAATGAAAGAGCAGCACATGAGAACATAACAAAATGGGTGAATCCAGGATGCCTGGCCTAGCTTAGCCCTTCGTGAGATTTGAATGTGAAATATCTCCTCATATTATTGTGTCTGAACCTGTGGTGCCCAGACAGTGGTGGTGTTTTAGAAGGTTATAGAATCTTTAGGAGGAAAAGTCTCACCGGAGGAAATGGTTAATTGGGAATGTGCCACTTCCTGTCTGCCTTCTGCTTTCTGAATGTGGGTGACCGGTTACTTGTTACTGCCACAGTCCTTCCCTGCCATGAAAGACTGTGTCTCTTTGAACTGTGAGTGAGGTCAAATAACATTTCTTGGGTCATATATTGATAAGTATTTGGATACAACAAAATTGATACCAAGCTTTAGAAGCAATGTTGCTGGCCTATGGTGGCATACACTTTTAATTTCAGCACCCAGGAGGCAGAGACAGGCAGATCTCTGAGTTTGAAGCCATCCTGGACTACAGAGTGAGTTCCAGGACAGTCAGGGATACACAGAGAAACCCTGGACCAGCATTCTACTAATTGCACTGGGACTAAACCCCTGAAGACCCATCTGGCTCAAATTCTTTAGAAAATAAAAAGTATAAACAGGCCAAATTAGACAAATACATATTGATTTTGGGATTTTTTTCATTCAAAAATTCTAATCTAGTCAGAATTTGCAAAACTCATGTCCATAACCACAAAGAAAACCAAATGCTGAAATATAACTGGATAACTGTACTTACAATAAAAATTAACATACATATACTAAATACATGCTGAATTATGTCATAATTGATGCATATCAAAATGCAGTTGTCATACAGGGATACATTGTCTAGGCTGTGGTCCAAGTAGATCAAGGTGAATAATCATGAGATGTGTGTCATTGATACTTTATTCTGGAATTGATTCACAGTACTCCCGATGGAATGCTCATCAATTAAAGTATATTAACTTTAGAGTGAAGAATGGTATGTAATCAACTTGTTTTATTTATTTTTTAGTTATTTGTTTTTTTTTTGTTTTGTTTTGCTTTTTTCTAATGGGAATCAAACCCAAGGTTTATGAAAAGTGATTATGCAAGTGATCTACCTATGAACTCTAACCCTAAATATGTGTGTGTGTGTGTGTGTGTGTGTGTGTATGTTCAGGCATGCATGAATCCACGTACATATGTGATGGTGGTCAGAAGAACAATTCAGGAATTCAGTTCTCACCGTCCACTTTGCTAATCCAGCTCTCTCTAGTTTCTACAGATGTGATGCTGTGATGAGGCTAGTTGGCTTGTGATCCTCCTGTCTACCCCCTATCATGCTACAAGGTTCCTGGTTTACAGACAAGTGTCACTGTATCCAGGTTCCTTACGTGGGTTCTGGAGATTGAACTGTGCTTATCAAGTGCTTTAGCTACTGGGATATATCCCTAACACACAGAGATCATATTCTTTATAGGTATCTATATAATATTCCCTCAAAGAAACCAACATTGTCAATAAAAGAATCCAATAAACAAGAAAGAATTGAAGTCGTTTAAGCAAGCTCTTTAAGCTTGATGAAGTCAAACTAGAACTCAGGAACTAAAGTAGGAAAGTCTTCAATTACTTGAAATTAGACAATATTTTTAAACAATCCATAAAATACAAGAAAAATCTCAATGGAAATAGAAAAATATGTATAACCAAATAAAACTGAAAACAAGTGCTGACAGTTGTCACTGTCTGTAAAGTAGCACCAAGAGGGCAATTCATAACACTAAGCGCTCGTGGTACCAATCAGTAAAAGTCATTTGCAAATGCTTGGCAGGTCAAGTGTTTGCTGCACAAGCATGGGACCTGCATTTGATTCCCAGAACCCACATACAAATGACAGGCATGGTAGTACACATTTGCAGTGTCAGTGTTGGGGAGATGAAGACAGGTAGTTCCTGTACACACATACATACATACATACATACATACATACATACATACATACACACACACACACACACACCAGCAGAAAGCAATAGAACTAAAAGTCTACTTAAATGACATTTTGTTTTTAAAGTTTGATTTCTACAAGTTTGCTGTTTTAAGTGATAAGGAAAAACAAAGAAACCAAAATAGAGTTCTTTGGAAAATGTGAGTGTGAGGAATAAACATCTAGTAAGATTGAAAAAAAAATTAAAAATGAGAGAGAGGAGCAATGTAGACAATAAAAAATGTCGGGCTTTTTCTGCAGCTCCTACAATCACTAAATAATTCGATGCACAATTATTAAAAGCTGCAATCACAAAGGAGTCAACTTAAATTAAATCAATCAATTCTTTAAAAATTTAAACTTACCAAAATAAATAAAAGAGAAACCAGGCCAAAGATCCTCTAACCATTACATAAATTCAGTTTAAAATCCAGAAATTTTATAGCAAGCTATGGTCATTTCGAGATTCTCTTCCCGGGGAATTCTAGCCTACAGAAACCCCAACACTGGTCTCTCTCAGGAGAGAAACAAACTCCTGTCCAGTCACTGCATGACAACTCCACCAAACTCAAGGACACTCTGCAAAGCTACAGACACCATCTCTCATAAGAGAATAAAGAAAATATTAGTAAATTTAATCTGAACATGCCCAAGAGGAATTATACATTACAAACAAGCAGGGCTTGCTTATCTACAAACAAGTAAGGTTTATCTCAGTTATTCCAACACTCTTACCAAAATATTAAGCACAATGATAGATTAAATAAGAAAAATCACAGAATTATGCCAATATATACAGAGAAAGCTTTGACAAGCTCGAAATGTGATCATTATAAAAATGAAAACAAAGCAAAACCACCCAAAATTTATTCATCAAACTAGGAAAAAAGAGAAATTCCTCATCATGGAAAAGAGCGACCTTCTCCCCAAATAAATCAACACAAAATATAACTAAGAAACAGAGACTATGCTGGAGGCTTAGCTAATTGCAATAAACAATTACAAAAAAACAACTGTGGAAGAAAAAGTATTAAACTGGGCTTTAAATCCATTTTAGGGACCCTCTTTCTGGTACAGAGAACTGTTGTTATACTTTTCAATAAAATCTTGTTTTCTTTCCCCTCAAAAAAAATATATATATATAAATATATATATGAGAGAGAGTCTGTCTCAAAATAAAAAATAAATAAATAACTTAATCAATTGCAATCTTATTCACTAACAAAGATACTGTCCATAAGATGAGGCTAAAGGATGCTAAAATAACAAAAATATTTTCAAAAGAACTGCTTGATAAATATGCTTAAAATATTGCAAAGTACTCGTAAGTCTCAACAATAAGCTACTCAGATTATAGAAAGGACTGAAAATCTGAGCAGACATGTCAATAAAGATGACATTCAGGTAACAAATATTCATATGAAAAACTGTTGTACATTATGCAGTCAGGGAAGCAAAAGCTACAGAGAGATTCCTTGCATGTCTATTGGTATTAACAGTGCATAGAGCAGTGATATCCCCAGAGACTGGTGAGGATGTGGAGCCACAGGGATGCTTCTTTGCTGCTGCTGGCAAGGCGACATGGTGTGGCCACCCATAACAGCTTGGTGGGCCTCACAGGGAAGGCACATTCCTGCCAAATAATTTAGCAAGCATGCTTTTGGCACTTACTCTAATCAATCAAAAAATTGTGTACCTCCAAAACCTGTAGATGAATGCTTACAACATCTCTATAATTACCATATGTTGAAGCAACCAAGACATTCTTCAGTGGACAAATGGATAAACTGTGCATCTATGGACAGTTGAACTGTATTTGCTAGTAAAAAAGAAATGAGCTACCAAGTTGTGAAAAAGGCATAGACAAATATATAGCTAATGTATATATAGACTGAAGCTACTATCAGAAGGCTACATTTTATGGTTCCAATTATATGATATCCTGGAAAAGATAAAACTTGGTAACAGTTAAAGGAGTGTTGAGGCCAGGGGTTAGGGGGTAAGAAGATGCCAGCAGGCAGAGCACAGAGGGTTTGTGGTGCAGAGAAATTGTTCTATCTTGTATTACCACGGTTATCACCTACAGTGAATGACAATGTGGAGTGTGGACTTCAGATGGCAATGATGCAGCAATGTCCATCTGTTGCTGCACACGTGAGAATCATTCTAGTGCAGGGGGTTGATGACTAAGAGACTCTGTGTGTGTTCTGCTCCATTATTTTTGAAAAGAACTGCTCCAAAAGTAAAATCTATTAGTTACAAAATGGTACTATTATATTTCCCATATAATAGCTAATATCAGTGATGGAAGCAAATGCTAGTAGAAACATGCACCGCCCTGGAAATGTGAGAGGATAGAGATGATCTAGGATGAGGACTGGCTAGCAGTGCCTTTAACAGAGAGATGCCACACACAGTTGCCACGTTATCCAGCAGCTCCAGTTCTTTCTATCCCGGACTATTGGGAATTTTTGTGATTATATGCACTAATACCCTTAATAGCTTTAGTTATGACAGTAAGACACTGGAAAGAATTTAACTGTATTTCACTTGAGGAATGGTTTGATAAACAGAGACTCATTCTTGTAAAGTACTGTTCAACAATAAAAATGACACACAGTTTTGGAACAGAATGTAGCGTAAGCATATTATCATCAGGTTGTGCTTGGGGAAATGTTCATTTCAAAATTTTACACACAGTATGATTTCATCAATATAACTTCTGACAAGTGACAAGATGGAAATAGACACGAGGTGCATTTTTAGGTTACTATAGGCCAAGGGCAGATGTAAGAATGTGCCAGGAAGAATGAACTCAATGATGGCCTGGGGAGATGACTGTCAGTAAAGCGCTTGTCATGCAAGACTGAAGACCTGAGTTCAGTCATTAGAACCTATATTACAATAATAATCACAATCATAATCATAAAGATAGGCATGGTCGGCGAGTACTCATGATCCCAGCTGGAGAAGAAGAAACAGGAAGATCTCTGGCTCAACGGAAACTCGGTCTTATCTAATCTGTAAGTTCCAGGCCAAGTGAGAGATCATGTTTCAAAAAACGAGATAGTCAGCACCTAAGAACTCTTGAGATTGTCGTCTGGACACAATGTGCACATATACCAACACACACACATACACACACACACACACGTACACACACACACACGTACACACACACACACACACACACACACACGTACACATGCACAGGGCATGAGCCAAACAAAACAGTCTCTATATTAGCAAGTTGTTTATGAGTGATTATCAGAGAATTCAAGTTTTACTATCATCAGATGTAGATTTTATGCATGTAGTGATTTTTAAGTATAGCATAAATAATTCAGCCTACTTTCCACAGCAAATGAAACTGCATCTCCTCTGCCAGTCATAGACAAGATAAGCCCATGTGCTGTGAAGATCACAGGCCACTGCTGCCTTGCAGGACTCTGGGACTAAGACACTCTTCTCTGTTCTACTAAGGGATTTCACTCAGATGGAGACCATGGAAGTCCTATTCTTCTGTAGAAGTCTATGCCATATCTTAGTTTCTGCACATGTTGAATCAGCTTGCTGCTAAGAACTTACTCATGTCCAATAAAGCCTGTGAGGCCACCTGCCTATGGCCAGGGTTTTTTTTCCCTTGGGCAGCCAGCAACCCAATCTGGATCTCTCTACCCATCCCCAAAGTCTTTGGTAGTCCTGGCTGCACTCAAACTCAAAATGGAGCTAAAGATGACTTTGAACATCCAATCCTCAAGACTTCAACCCCTGATCAGTGGGATCACAGGTGCACACCACCACACCCAGTCTAGACAGTGCTGGGGATGGAACCCAGGGCTTCATACACACAAGGCAGGCACTCTGCCAACTTAGCCACTGTCTTGGCTCAGGCCCCAGATTCATAAATCCACTTGAGTGTGGTCAGAATAAAAAAAAGTCACCAGGAATCTGCTCTGGGTCTTGGCTATGAAGATGGTAAAATTTACACAAGTCTTAAAATTGTGTGCCACTGAATGAGCCCAGGCTTGGCTAAACCAAGGACTGTAAGAATCATAACAGGATGGGGTATGGAGCTGGGCTACAGTGCATCTGAAAACTGTGATAGCACACATTTTACAATTGTTATTGAGCAAGCTATACAAGAAATTCATGGGTTGTCTACTGTGTTTTTTTTTTACAAGTTCTGGGAAATGCATAATTATGTGAAAATAAGAGTTCAATTTTTAAAAGTTGCCATGAGGAAATTCTGGAGTACTCTGTATAGTTTGTGTTATATTAAATTTGAAGTATATATGTTGAGAATCCTACAAGACTTTTAAGACTTTGGGCTATCTGAAGGTCTGACACAGTGCTGGGATGACTGGGAAATATATTAGGAAGAGGCGGGGTGTATATATACAATCTGTAAACTCTGCATAGATGCCCAGATGCAACAATGGACAAGTTCCACTGAGAAAGGAAGAGCTGTCACTTCCATTATCTGGTAGACTCCAATATTCTAGCATTTTCTTTTTCTTTTTTTCCTTTCTTTTCATTTCTCTTCTCTTTCTTTTCTTGTCTATTGTTTGGTCATTATCCCTTCCTCCTTCATGCCCACCCCCAGAGTTTCCTACATTTAGATGAGGAGTCCCTATTTTTTCCCAAGCTCTCACACCACCCCATCTCTTTAGTAGTCTTGCATCATAGGCTCTTCTGTCCTTTAGCATCACACGTGCCTCCACCAAAAGTTCAAACCACCACATCCATAAAGTCAGAATTCCCATTTGGCTACCTGAGCTGACCCCTTAAAAATCTGTCCATCGTCACTCTCTTAGTTGAGAGAGCTAGCCAAACCTAAACAGAAGGATCCTTGTAAGCGAGCTTAGGAGTTTGTAGGAGAGACAAATAAGGAAGTCATGGTGACATAAGGATGATGTTCATGTGCAGCCATAGGAATGTCTAAAATCAAACAGTGACTATAGCAAATGCTAGCAAAACTGCATCACAGTGGGAGTGTAAAATACTGTGGTTACTTGACATTTAAACTAGAACCTGAAACTTAAGGATTATATTCTAAGGCAAAGCAGAGAATGGACATTAACAGGAAAGAAAGAGTTGTGTGGGGGAGCCTAACAATAAATACAGGAACCAATGTGCATGTGGAACCAGGTCTAGAGTAAGAGCGACAAGTACCAAGGGCATGAGGTAGGAAGCTGACTCACACAGGGCCAGAGAGGGAGTACAGAAAGTGATAGCTGGAAGAGGAGAAGGAGAGAAGGAGAGGAGAAGGGGGGAGAGGGGAAGGAAGAAGGAGGGAAAAGAGAGAAAAAGAAAGAGAGAAAGAGAGCACCCAATTTGTACCTAGGGTCCTTCCTCTCAAGGGGACCTGGGGAACTGAGTAACAGTGCTAAAAACAGGAAGCATTCCAGCAGTGTAATTCTTCCCTCCAGTCTGTGCTCCGAGCATCCTGACTTTCCTACTCCAGTGCCAGCCACGGCTCAGAACTCAGGATAAGCTGTGGCTTTTAGAAAAGAGACAAAGCCAGTGTGCCTACAGAGTAAGAAACTACTGCAGAGCTGAGGCAGGAGCCAAACTAAATATGCGCTTGTAGATCAAAGAAAAGAGTTTGTGCGTTACTTCATTTGTGGTATGAATTTACCGGCAGGGTTTAGACAAGGTAAAGTCAGGATCTAGGAACATTTTATAATACAAAATGTTCACACCAGGGCAAGGTATGGTGGTGTATGCCTGTAATCCCAGTGTCCAGGCTACAACTGGAGGGTGGTCAATTTCAGACCAATTGGGCTATATAAGGAGACTTTGTATATAAAAAAAATGAAATAACAAAACAAACCTAACAATAGAAACACAGCAGAGAACAGACATGTCAGCAAAAGAGATGTGTACTTCTAAGCAAACACGTGAAAGACATTCTACATCATGTCACCAGAGACCACCGTGAGGTCAAGCCATGCTCACTGTAGTGAGTGCTACTGAGAAGGGATGTTGAGGCAGGAATACCTAGAAGTTCTAGAGCCGTAAGATCCTGTGAAATGTGTGTTACTTGTCTGACCCTGTACAATACAGACACTAAAGACGATCCCAAAGACAACTCATAGACATGATAACGATATGTCTTCAGGTATTGCAATCAATACATCACCCCTCTTGGGGATACTGGCAATGGGGAGCCATACACATGACCAGACCAGGCAGAGGGTAGATGGAAAGTCTCTATACCTTCTTCATAATTTTTCTACAAACCTAAAATTGTCCCACAGTAGTTTTTTTAAGGAAAAAAATACATAGTTTTGTGGCTTTTAGTGGGCAAATACAGAACTAGCTGGAGAAAAGACCCAGTGGTTTAGAATCTTTATTGCTCTTGCTGTGGACCTGGGTTCTATTCCCAGCACCTACAACATGGAGGTTGTCAACTGCCTATAACTCCACTTCTAAAGAATTCTATACCCTCTTCTGGTCTCTGGGAGCTCTTAGATATGTATGGTGCAAATAAATTCATGTAGGCAAATCTACATACACATTCAATGAATAAATAAAGCTTTAAAAATAAAAAATGAAATAATTGGGATCTTGTTGGTAGTGTCCAATGCAAGTTGGGTGTGAATGATGTGATGTAAGAGATGGAGAAAATGTAAAGATTAAATATGAATTGGGGGAGCAGGCTCAGGTCGGTAGCAGAGTGCTTGCTTAGCCTGTACAAGGTCTAAGAATTAACATGAGAATCACACCAATGAAGAGACAGAGAGACAGAGACAGAGACAATGACTGACAGAGATGAGAGAAACAAAACAATAAAGAGAAGGGTGGAGGGTGGAAGAAAAGGGTAGGGCTGACTGTAGTCTGAGACCTGGGGCTTATATTTTTTTAAGACAGACTGCAGGTGGTAGGTGTGAACTGTTCATGTGTTTTGAGACTCACCATGAATGTGTGGGGAATATACATAAAGAGTAGAGAGCCAGAAAGATCAGAAGCGACACAAATACAAGAGCTCCCTAAAGAACTCTTTTCATGATCAGGGCAGTTCCCCTCACACGGAAAAGACCAGACCATAGTGTCTCAGGGTCATATGCTTCTTTCAGCCTCTTCAGATGCTGAGAAGTTGTTCTGTGAAGTATCTGCCCTATTCCCATCCCACAAGAATGAGCCCTAAAGGAGATACATGTGAATCCTGCTGGTCTGACCATTTATCCAGCCCTCTGTTAGCCTGTATCCCTGGTTCACTGGTTAGATTGGAATCTGTCATTTTCAGCCTTGAGACTTCACATATAACTTAATGAGCTGGCCCAGGTTCATTCCCCTCACCTGGGAAATTTAACAAATTCAAAAGCATTACTGTCTTGCTTTTAGGAGGAAGGAGTGAATGTGAGACACATGAGCACTTAGAAATTTGCAAGACATTAGGTAAGTGCTTGAGAATTGATTATTCATTCATAGGGGAGAAAGGGTATGGTCATAAACTTCCTTTATCTCCGACTGTAAGTGGCCTGTACTTATTTTCACCTCCTTTATTCTTCGTACTGGCTCCTGCTGCCCTCTACCTCTGTCCGGACCCCACCCAGCCATCCCCATTTGATGCTTCTGCTCCACCAGGTTACTTCCCTTCTGTATCCTTTGGTCCTCTTTCCTCATCTTTGTCTTGAATATACATAGAAACATTCTATCTGTATTCCTTCCTGCTACTCTCACACATCTTTAGTTCTTCTTCAGCTACATTATATGCAACTAATCCAAAAATCGCTAGCATAGATTTATTTTTATGCCTTCGATTATTGTCCTGTATATTTATTCTAAATGCATAACATTTAAAGGCCCAGACATCTCTCTGGAAGTTATTTTTCACTTGCTACATGGAAATGATAACTGGTTCTTTTTTCTACTTAATGTCCAAGGGTAGAGTTTTCCAGGTACATGTTTGTATTAAAGCCTTTGTCTCAGCTTTGTTTAACAGTGGGCCTGAGGCCTTTCTGCTGCTGTCTTCTCCTAGTGGTTGATAAAGCTATCTTGTTTTTGCTTGATTTTGTTCTTCATTCTTTCCTTAGGCTTGTCTTAGACACTTTGAGAATTGTGTCTGTTTTCCTAAGAGCTTATCTATATATTTTAGTGGGTTTTAAATCTATATACGTTATCTAGGGTTCCCAGGTATTTTAACAAGATGTGTGTAGATTGTCTGTCCCCATTCCCAACCTCAAAGGGTTATCCTATATCAAACTTTCCTCTTTTGTTTGATAAAAACACTCTGAACAAAATCAACTCTAAGGAAAGGGTTTATTTGGCTTACATGCCCAGGTCACAGACCATCACTCAAAGACACTGGGGCAGGAGCTTGAACCAGACACTGCCAGAGAATGCCGATTACTGGCCTACTGTCTGGCTTATGCTGAGCTACATTTTTTACATAGCCCAGGCCCATCTGTCTAGGAATGGCACCTCCCTCAGGTAACTGGGTCCTCCCCTGTCAATCATCAGTCAAGACACTTTCTCACAGATATGGCCACAGGCCAATTTGATTGAAGCATATTCTTCAGTTGTGGTTCTCTCTTCCCAGGTGGATGAAGGCTGAATCAAGATAACAATTAAGTACACATTAACTAGGACTCATTCAAGTCAGAAACTTCTTCTATGGGACCACTAGATAAGCCGGATCCCAGGCCTCACCTGGAACTGCCATACCAGAATCTGCACTGGAGCAGTATGTTAGGTAACTGACATGCGGTGAACGCTGTGCACTAGAAGGAAGAGCCTACTCTGCTGGTTTAGGCTGATCATGACAGGATCCTAGTCTACATGCTACATACAATGTGTGCAACAGGAAGCTGGATCTGTGTGTCCCGGCTAGTGTTTCGTCAACTTGACACAAGCTATAGTCATTTGGAAAGGACTCCCATTTGAGAAATTGCCTCTTTAAGACTGGCCTGTAGTGAATTTTCTTAATTAGTGATTGAGGTGAGAGGTTCCAGCCCATTGTGGGCAGTGTCAACCCTGGGTAGGTGGTTCTGGATGGTAGCAGAAAGCAGGTTGAGCAGGCTTTAGGTAGCAATCTAGTAAACAGAATCCCTCCATGGACTCTGTTTCAGTTTTTGCCTCCAGGTTCCTGCCTTGAGTTCCTGCCCTGACTTTCTTCATTGATGGTCGGTGACTTGAGAGTTATAAGAAGAAACAAACTCTTTCCTTCTGAAGTTGTTTTTGGTCATGATGTTTTATCACATCAATAGCAGCCATAGCTAAGACACCACATCTCAGACACCACAGTATTCTGGGTGGCCTTTGAACTCTGTCTTTCAGACATAAGGGTCTCTTTCTTTGGAAAAAATCTCCCTGCTGGGGAAGTCATGTGCCCCATAGTGCAGTGTCCTATACAACTGTGTGGTACAAATCTCTCTTTCCCCAGTTGGCTACAGGACAGAGGACATATTTCCTCTAGTACACTGTGGGCATGTGGTAGTCATGCTCAGTTCTTAAATTAATGACCAAAGGGATAACCTAGTTATCTTGAAAATTCAGAAATGTGGAAAATTAAGCATAGACTATATACTCAAATCAGCTGATCCCATTGGCTGTTGGTATAACTCCTTTGCATTCTGTTACATCCCATAACAATATTAAAAAGCAACTCTCTATGTAGTATTTACTTAATAAATATCCTTTCAACAATTTTGAATGTTATTCTACAGATAAGCATTTTAAAAGGATTGAAGGAATTTAGAATATGTCCAAACAACGACTTGGCATGGGCAGGTAGATAGGGGACTTTGTAGGAAGAAGGACCACAAAATCTTGGCTCAAAAACATTCTAGCTTTGTCCACATATGATGCGAGGCCACCATCTAGAACAGGTGTTTCCAGGTTCTTGGTATCTTTCTCAAAGAACTGAAGGAGTGCACACAAACTGGCAAAGAGCAGTGCAGAACAAAATCAATGCAAGACAGCAGTAGCTCAATGAGTCAGAATGCTTGGGGGACCATGGTTACTGCTTGGGGTCTTCTTTCATGGGGTCTGGGAAGAAAAGGAGTTGGTTGCTAGTGATAGAGTATGGATGGTCTTTCTGTGTTGATTGACAGGCTTAGGTTATGTGTGCCGTTATTCACTGAGTATGTCCTTCCTGTCATGCACCTGATTTTAATTATGCCAAAGCATAAAGTGATAGATAGATAATTTTCCCTATAAGTTCACCTACAGGTCACAGTTTACCATACTGCACATATACCCAGACTCAGTTGAGCCCTAGGCCCCTCATTCTCTTTTTGGAACATAGGAATTAGGTATTGTGATAGAATGGTGAAGGAGCAGCGCACATCATTGTGTGATGTGGGGTGTATGCAGGTGCCACCCTATGCAGTGAGGTTCCCACGGGGCCATGCACAGTCCATAATAGAGGCCTGAGTATCGAAGCCTTGCCTTGTTTCCATGAAAACTTCCTATATGTGAAGTAAGGGCCTCACAGCTTCCATGGTACTGTGTTTTCTAAAACAAAAAGCCTTCCTCCCTCTACCCCCTCCCTTCCTCTTTCCCTGCATTTATTCCACCCTCCTTCCCAATACTTTCCTTCTTCCAGGTGCTCTCCCTCATCCTACTTCCCTTTCCCCCTTCCTCCCTCTGTCCCTATTTTTCTTACCTTCCCCTTCCTTCCTTCCATCTCTTTTTCCCCTTCTCTCTATCCACCTATCCCTCCATTCTCTCTCCCCTTTTCTTTCCTTTTCTTTTCTTTATTTTCTCTCTCCCTTACTCTCTTCATTTTTTTCCCTTTGTGTCTTACTTAAAACTAAAATATTCAAACTCCCTCAACACCCTTTTCCAGGATTGTATTCTAATCTTTTTCTGCTTTGAGTGTGTTATTTGTTTTGATTTTAACTTTCACTGTAAGTGAACTTAGATGCTACTGATGATGAGCTTGTCGTCTGTGGAGCACCCAATTATGTTTTAATGACTGCTTTGCAATGAGGTAACATTCCTGTTTCCCTCCTCTGGGAAGAGTCTGGGAACCCAGTTCTCTTTGCTTCCTCCTGTTACCCTTATCCTCACACCATATTTTCAGTCATCTGCTCAGTGTTCTGTCTCTGAGTGCCAAGGTAAATAAATAATGCTTCGGAAAATTTGACACCCTGGCTTAATAACCACACAGTCACCAAATGAGAGACATGCTAGCTATTTCCCAGACACAGAGACGCACGTTTTCTTCCCTTTCTCTAATTTCCATAGGTCTTTGGCAGTTCAGTCTGGAAAAGTAAAAGTTCTTTACCCAGAAGACATTCAGTAATTTTAAACTCCCCTTTCAGAAGGACTCCAGTGGGAGAAGAGAGGGAGGTGGGAGGCAGGGAGGGCTCCCACTCCAGCTGTTAGCAGCAATCTTGGCTTGCAGGCAGGTTTGTAATCCAAGCAGAGTTCACTGAAATGCTGGAGCATCAGCGTCTGTGAAGCCATTCCACAGACGCCCAAACTCACACTGTCCAGACTTTAGGGGTAGTTCTCATCCTTGTTTCTCTGGCAGGAGGCTCCAAGAAGGGGCTGAGACTTACAGTTTGACACACTGTGGGCAGTGTGGGTTGTCCCTCTACTTCCTTTTCCCTCCCTCATGCAGCAGCCCTCAGCCCAAACTGGGACCTGCTGGAAACCCTTGCATTTAAGAAACTTTATTTTCACTTTTCTTCTTTCCATTATGCTGTCAAGAACCAGGCAGGCTTTAGGGGAGGTGCCAAAGGGGCTGCTGATCTTGCTTATTCTTTTCTAGAAACAGAAGCCAGTGTCAGGTCACCCCTGCCAAGCCCTGAAAAGTTAGCACATTGCATTCTCTAATGCTCTGCTTAATTCCTTAAAGATATATGTTAAAAATAAATAAAAAAATAAAAAACAGGAGTGTTTGGGCGGTAAGCTCTTGAGTTTCACTGTCTGCTTCTTCTAGCAGCTGCTTCCCGACTCACATCTGTGATAGCCAACACTGCTAACCCGGGTCTCCCGGGTACAGTGAGCATCCAGAGGAAGAGCTGCTTTGACAGAGAGCCAGAAGACTTTGTCGTCGTCCAAGAGAAATGCGGTTCTTTCTCTTTCTCTCTCTATCTCTCTCTCTCTCTCTCTCTCTCTCTCTCTCTCTCTCTCTCTCTCTCTCTCTCTCTCTTTCTTTCTTTCTTTCCTTCTTTCTTTCTTTTTTCAGATAACTGCAACAGCACAGATGGAAAGAGCATCCCTTCCCTCAAGAGTCTGACAAAGCAGCACACATCCCTGAGCTGCACCTTCTCCCAGTCCCACCCAAACAGTCTTGGTTGTTCACACAGACAGAAAGTGAAGGGCAGAAGATCTTTCCCTGCAGTGTGTCTGGCCAGAGAGAGAACACAACAGCACTTATCCCAAGAACAGACAGAACCAAAGTGAAAACCTATGTGAAAGGTTCTGTCTGGGACTGGTGGTTGTTGACATTAGAATCTCTGGGATGACAAAAACTGACAAATTGTCTATTCTTGGCAACAGGAGTTTACTTCCTGTGCTTACCTCACTGACAAATTGTCTATTCCTGTACAACAGGAGTTTACTTCCTGTGCTTACCTCAAGAAGGATCCAAAGACTCAAGGTAATTATCCCATGTAATATACACAATAACACTCTCCTCCCCCTCTCTGTTTCAAGTCAACCATCTAGCAAAGGATGAACTTGAACACCTGATTTCTCTGCCTCTGCTCCAGGGGGCTGGGATTCTTGGTGTGTTCTAGGGACTGAACTTGGGGCTTTGTACACTCTACCAGCTGAGTTACACCCTAGTTCTGAAATAGAAATATTTCTACATGCGGGAATACCTAATGATGAAATTTTGTGAAGCAATTTGTCTTTAACCCAGGAAATCATAAAATACTCACTTTAAACAAGTCAGTATCAAATCAGGATCAGCTCCACGCCAGCATCTGAGCTTGGCCCTGGAGACCAAAGTAAAAAGTATCTTTCTCATTTTCAAGGAAATGATCATTTTCAATAGATAAGTCTAGATGATAAATCTGTATAAAATTGTCCTTGAATTAATGAGCTACAGTGTTGTGTTGCTTTTTATGAGCATTGTGATCCATATGAATGAGGCAACACCACATCCATAGCTTGGGGGACTGGGGTGATTGGAAGGGATTGGGTCTGCGATTCTTTGAGCCCATATTTATCCACAGCAGAAATGGGAGCCTGTGTCGCAGATATCACTAATGTATGGGGAAGAAAAGGGAGTGAAGACTAATTTCTCAACTCCAGTTACCACTCTTACCAAATATAGAATTCATTTTCTTCTCTCTGAGGATTGTACCGCCAAGTGGCTGTTAATCAGACTTCAGTTTGACAGCCTTAAAACTCCATCTCATTTCTTGCCCTCCCCAAGCTCAGGTAGCTAATGAGCAGAAAAATGACCAGAGAGGAGAAAGAAGAAAAAGAGCTAACTAGGGGATGATAACAAAGAATGTGACAGGCAGTTATGGATGCGGAGACATGTGGGCTGCCCAGGAAGCTTCTCCAAGAAGCAGATGTGGTTTGATTATTTTCAACAAAGTGTTCTTTGCAGGACATTTTCCCACTAGGAAGGGGACAGTAAAACTTGGTCATTCTACCAAATTAATGTCAGAATTACAAATCAGAAGAAGGGAAGGAAGGAGGGATGGAGGGAGAGAAAGAAAGAAGGAGAGAGGGAAGGAGGAAGAGAAGGAGGGGCGGAAGGAAGGAAGGAAGAAAGGAAAGAAGGAAGGGAGGGAGGGAGGAGGGAGAGAGGGAGGGAGGGAGAGAGGGAGGGCACATAAAGAAACTTCTGGATATCCCTTAGTCCTGAGTATATGCAAGGCAGCTATTCCATGATAGCCTCAGTTAACACCCTCCCCCCCACCTCATGGTCTCTTTCTGTGTCTCCACTGCTGTGCTGTGGGTATTTCCTAAGCCCTTATGGTCATCTTGTGGTACTATTGGGAGTTGACAGGACTTTTAAAAGACTAGATCGAAAAGGAAGTTTTAGGCCATGGAGTACTCACAAAAGGAACTGTGGGAGCTTACCGCTTACCCTGTCCTTTGCTTTAGACCATGGGTGACTCTGCCCCCTCATAACCTTCTTTCTATACCCCCAGGCCATAGACCCTTACCTCTACTGTGAGCCAAAATAAATCTTTCACTATTATAAATTGATAATCTCAGACACTAGCATGGTCACAGAAAGTTTGCAAACACAGCATTTTTGTCTGAGGAGAACCTTTTGCAGGTGGTGAAGGGCTCACATGCTGGTTCTGTGTGCTCATCACCACCGTGATGAGCAACTGTGGGTCACACTACCTGTCACTTGGTGACTTGTCTTTTGAAGTTGTGCAGAAGATGATATTCAGAAATCATCCTTGGCACATGTGCCGGTTAATATCGGCTGAACCGCTCTTTTTTAGAAACCTCAGATTTTAGAATGCTGGCCCTACAATGATCCACAAATGCACTTGTTCTTCATACCCCCATATCCCATGGTTTCTAGTGACAGTCCCCAAACACAAATGCATGTTTATAGAGACACACATATGTACATGGAAGCCAAAATGCAAGCATCTCACCCTCCACTGAACAGCCCATGGTCCTTAGTGTTCTCCCAAGTAGTCTAGATCAGTGACTTTTCTCATTGTCGTAATCAAATACCTGAGCAAAAGAAAATAAACTTCAGGAGGAATGGTTTACTTTAGCTGGTAGTTCAAGAAGGAATATGGTTCACTATGGTGTAGAAGGCATAGTGGCAGCAGGTATGTGGTGTATCTATAATCAAGAGGCAAAGAGACGCGTGTAAGACTCCAGCCCCTGGTATGGTGTCTTACCTCCTATAAGGGGGTGTGGAAGAAGCCGGGAGAGAATACGTAAGGGGTGAATGAAGTTCTGAGTGAATGTGTATTATTGGCAAGGACTCTAAGGCCTCAGACCCATAGAAATTATTTGGCAGTGTCTTCCTCTGGTTTGTGTGAGGATGTTAACAGGGAGTGCAAAACCTACCAACCATAATCTCCTCCTCCCACGGGATCAAAACCTGAGACTGCTCCCTACAGAGACTGCTCACAGAAGGAGAGAATCTGCCTCCTTATGCTGAACAGGGTAAACTCACTGTGTTTCTGAGCTGTTGTCTGGTTGGCACCACTCCAGCAAAGTCTGCACTAACCACCTAGTGCCAGTTTTTCTGTGTGTCTATCTTCCATGCATTCCTTTGTCACCCCAGTCAGGCTTCCAGGACCAAGCCATGCAGCATGTGGCACACCCACAGTCAGGCTGGGTCTTCCTTGTGCATATTCACCTTTGGGAAACATGCTCACAGACTCACTCACTGTGTTTCTATGGTAATTCTATCCCATCAAACTGACAGTAAAGATGGATCATTGTAGATGGTCATGGAAAGATCTGTATGTAGTACGAGGTGTCACACCAGATCCCTCCACCCTCTCATTCTGCTTGTCAAAGAGATGACACCCTCACCAATTGCCAGAGGAAATCTTCTAAGGAAACATAATCACTGAGTTACCTTCCAAAGGTCACCTACACTTGTACACTAACGGCAATTGTAGCATGAGGGCCATCTTGTTGGAGTTTCTTTCCTGCCCAGATCCCCACAGCTGGTAATCCCCAAAGAAATCACACAGAGAGTCTGCATTAATTATAAACTGATTGGCCCATTAGCTCAAGCTTCATATTAGCTCTTATGACTTATATTAAACCATTATTCTTATCTATGTTAGCCACATGGCTCGGTATCTCTTTCAATGGGGTAGATCACATCCTGCTTCTTCCATGATCTGGGCAGGACTGGGGAGGAATGGGCTTCCTCCTTCCCAGCATTCTCCTGTTCTCATTGCCCCACCTTTATTTCCTGTCTGGTTGTCCCACCTATACTTTCTGCCTGGCCAATCAGCGTTTATTTAAAACATGATTGACAGAATACAGACAATTCTCCTGCACCAGCCAGTGACAAATTAGAGTGAGCAACTTGCTTGGTAATGTCTGGTTATGTCACCACTTATCAACTTCACACATTTATAAAATCCACCTGCACATTTCCACAGGTTTAACTTAGTGTGTGAAGATGATTTGTAAACAATGAACAAGTTAGAATTAATCTGGAAGAAGACGTAGGTGAAAGCAACACCTTTCTTATTTACATACAAGTTCAGGGATGAGAGGAGTTCCCTACAACCTGAAGTAGCATCCAAAGAGAACCTGAAATATAATTGCGTGTATAGATGGAGCATGTGTGTGTGTGTCTGTGTGTGTGTCTGTGTGTGTGTGCATGTCTATGTGTGTGTGTGTGTGTGTGCATGCACACACATATGTGCATGTACTCTTCCATAGAGACTTGATGTCTTTTTGCACTGCTCTGGGTCTTAATTTTTGAGATGGGGTCTCTCATTGAATGATTTCTGTTACTGGCTAGCCAGTGAGACTGAAGATAGAGGTTTCCTCCTGTCTCTACCCATCTCCCAGTGTTGAAATTGCAGGCATGTATCCTCCATGCCCTGTTTTTCATGTGAGCTCTGGTAATCTGAACTCAATCCTCATGCTTGGACCGTAAGTGCTCTACACACAGAGCCATCTCCCCAGCCCATGAAGCATGATTTTTATAACCTTTTTTAGTCTCAGAAGTTTGTTAACTGCAGTGTACTCACCATACTTGCAAAAATCTTTTACTTTTATTAATGTCCATGATGGATTTCATAAGCAGTGGATATAGGATTGACCACAGGGATTCTAATTTACTCCACTATCCCCTATTTATTTATCATCATCTTAACACTATATATCAGCTATGACATAGGTCACAGTGTTTTGAAGTGATGCTAACTAAACCAAATGACAAAAATTAGAAAGGACCTTGTTCTCCCAAAGCCAATGCCACATTGGAAAATAGAACGGAATGTGGTATTTCCATAGTCACATAATGGTCTCATGTGACATGCTGGGAGGAATTCATATACACAGGAGCACAGCCTACATCTATGTATGGCACACTCTCAACAGCACACAGATCCCTGGAAATCCTATTTTTTATACTAGCAAGGCTTTGTTGGTAGATTTATCTATATGAGCCTGTTTCTCTCACCATCATGGACACATATGTTGGCATGAAATGTGATTCCAGCCAAAGCACAGTGAAGGACTTCTTGGGAAATTTTCCTGATACAGACATAAGTATAGTGCAGGAGATCCTTCTGTCTTTGTGTTGCTTTCATTGATTAATAAAGAAGCTGCTTTGGGCCTGTTGATAGGGCAGAGCTTAGGTAGGCAGAGAAGACAGAACTGAATGCTGGGAGAAAGAAGGGTGGAGTCAGAGAGACAGAGATAGATGTGATGAGACTTTGCTGGTAGGCCACCTCATGGTGATATACAGATTAATAGAAATGAGTTAAATTCATATGTAAGAGTTAGCCAATAAGAAGTTAGAGCTAATGGGCCAAGCAATGATTTAATTAATACAATTTCTGTGTGGTTATTTCAGGGCTAAGCTGGCCAAGAGGCCGGGATGAACAAGCAGCCCTCTCCCTGTAACATAAGCGGAGTAAATACTTTCTCTGCCTCTAGATGTTGGTAAGAAGTGAGTGTAGAGTCTTGAAGTGCTGTGGCTAGGCAATGAACTTGAGGGACCAGCCTTGTGATGAACACAATGAGGAGGAAATGAGTTAATTAACTAATCCATCAACATGTACATTTGCAGTTAGCCTTAGCAAAATGAGACATTGTTGTTATTCTAAACTACTTTCAACAGCAATATCCAACAGAGGGCTACAATAGCAGAGAGTGAAGGAAAGGTCTGTGTGGCAGTTTTTAAGAAAATAACCCGCAAAGGGAATGGTATTATTAGGAGGTATGGCTTTATTAGAATAGGTGTGGTCATGTTGAAGGAAGTGTGTTACTGTGGAGGCAGGCTTTGAGGATTCATACATGCTCAAGCTTTGTCCAGTAAGACAGCCCACTTCCCGTTGCCTTCTGACCAAGATGTAGCCAGTGCCATATCTGCCTGCATGCTGTCATGTTCCCCACCATGATGATAATGGACTGAACCTCTGAACTCTAATCCACTACCTCAATTAAATGGTTTCCTTTATATGAGTTGCCATTGTTATGGTGTCTTTTCACAGCAATAGGAACCCTAGCTAAGACAGTCTGAGTCACTGAATAGTCAAAATGCTTCTTGGATGTGGCAGTAGATATAAACATGTCATTAAATTATCTACTGTTCCATCCTCACAATCTAGAATACAACCTTTTTTTGCATGTATAAATTACAGCAGAGAACTTTGGCTTAGAGATGTTAAAAGATGTATCCAAGTTCATGCTTTACTGGACCACATAACACATTCAAGTCCATCCTGTCTGGTACAAAGTCTTATGAATTCTTTGGTTTCCTTGTACTACTCAGAAATATATGGACTGTATGAAGAATGATGAACTGCTTTCATTAGGACAGTTCATGGTGGGTCCACAGCAGAGAATGCTTTACAGAGTATAACTCTATGAAGTCTTAAAATTAGAGGAAGCCTGGGGCTGCTACTCAGCCAGTAGGATGCTTAGTTAGCATGCAGGAAGACTGGGTTCAATCCCCTCACCTTATTCAAGCAGCAGCACAGCTATAATCCCAGCACTTAGGAAGCTGAGGCAGGAAGCGTTACTGCTCTAACTGGGATGTGCACCTGGGAGAGTGGAGCCTAAAAATTAGGTAGACTGAAGTTTCATGCAATAGTCATTTATTCAGGACATCAGCAAATCTATATTCTGAGGGTTAAACGAGGTCACATGAGCAAAGCTCACAACGTTCAAGCTGTGCGTAGTTATGAGGGCAATGGGTGGCTGAAAAGACCATCTGGGTAGTAAGATATCTGGAAACAAACCCACTCCTACCTGCTACAACTGGGAGGGGCAGGAAAACACAAGAACAAGTTTGTGCTTGGAGGGTTGAGATCACAGAACTCTTGCCCTCTTCTCTTGGAGTTCTCTCACAAGTAATCAGAATTCTCCTCACACAGATTATTCACCGACCATGTTCCAACAGTCATGGAAGATCATATATTTTGAGACTCACCTGGCTACATAAGACTCTTTCTCAAGAAATAACTAACAAGGGCTGGAGTAATAGCTCAGTCAATACAGTGTTCATTGTGCCAGCATGGGGAACCTGAGCTAAGTCTCCCAGCACTCATATTAAAAAAAAATATTAGGGTGTGGCCACTAGTAGGTGGCTAATGCTCTCTAGCAGATGGTGCTACACCAGTGCACACACAGGCAGAACAAATTCAATACAAAGGAAGGAAGGAAGGGAAGGAGGGAGGGAGGGAGAGAAAGAGGGAGGAAGGAAGGGAGGGAGGAAGGAAAGGCATGGAACATGGACGTGAATATAATATATTGTGTATAGCACATGTATGTCATTCTCAATAAATAAATGTCCTTAAAAGCCAAGTATAGCTGCATTCACTTATTATCCCTTTGTTGGAAAGCAGAGGGCTGGGGCTCACTGGCCAGCAAGTCTAGGCTATATGGCAGTGACAGACTATCTCAAACAAACAGAACAAATCAAAAAACCAAAGCCAACCAACAAAGAACAACAGCAAACTGGTATACAGAGCCTGAGGAATTGCACTCAACATTGTCCCTTGGCCTCCACAGGCACACACACACACACATATACACACATGCATACAAACACACACAACAAAATGCAATTTCTCAACTTATCAAGTGGTTACCCTAAAGTTCAGCCACAGAGGTAGTTAGGACAACGTCAAAGTCTAGCATCTACTCGTGAAGTGAGAATGAAAGGCAAGCCAGGACTGGAGAGGCCTCTGCCCTGTTGTTTCAGGGTAAATAGGAAGCAGGATACCCCTGTAGATAGCTAAGGAACACCTAGGTCTCCCTCTGTGTTATCATGAAGAAATAGAAATAAGAACAGAATGCTGAAAACTGTCCCCTCCCTTCCCTTTGTGGCAGAATCTATTTCTGTCCACCCTTATATGACTATCGGTCTGGAGTTAAAGGAGGCGATCTGCTTAGGGGTTTGTGCAGTCGGGGGCAACTCTGGGTTGGAGGCTGGTGGCTCAAGAAGGCCATGAAGCTGGGGGAGCTGCCTAGGGGCTCTGATCCTCCTGCTCACCAACCAGCAGAATGGCAGAGCAGGAGGAGAACTCTGCCCTGAAAAATTGGAATAAAGAAGAAAACAAAATAGAGAGAAAACACAAAAGAGCAGGCGGTAAAAGAGTGGGCCTCCAGAAGCGGCTTCTACCTGCCCTATTTCACCACAACCCTGGGAGACTTTTAATTACTTGGCTCTTTTACAAACAGGACTGACTATTTTGTCAGAGGGTCAAGGATAACAGCAGGATTTGCCCTTTCCTTATGTTTAAAGGGACACCACCCCCACACAGTTTCAGGGACACCCAACCTAGAATGGCTTGTCAAGAAGGGCATACATTCCCTCCCAGACCCCCCCACCCCGAAAAAAAAATCCTCCCCCAGAGGCCGTGCTTTCTCAGCCAGCGAGAAGTCGGCAGGATCAGACACTGTGGAATAACCCAGAATAAGATTTCGTCTGAGGTGCAGGTTTGGTGGTCACACTGAGCAGGTCTGGAGAATAGAGTTGGAGGACACAAAAAGAAACCCGTGAACAAATGCTCATCATTAAAAAGAACTGAATTTGGGGGAAAAGTAAGACCAGAGGTCCTCTTTTGCCTTTTATCCTCTCAATTTGGGAATCATATTCCTCCTCCTGAATGGTATGGGCTACAGTTTGTCCAGGCACTTATATAATTAAGCATTCATGGATAAACACCAATAAGATTTCTAACTGGAGGAATTTATCAAACAGCAAAGCTATTTAAAAAGGTTACCTCGAGTGGAAAATCCTGGTCAT
>JAQHUG010000113.1:512833-552312 GCA_028555095.1 Dicrostonyx torquatus
GGAGGGAGGGAGGGAGAGAGGTCATTGTCTCAAAAACAGAAATAGGGTGATAAAGCAAAGCATCCATTGGGACCTCCAGCATCAACACAGACTCACACAAACGGGTGCTAGTAGACACGAACACACAACACACACACACACACACACACACACACACACACACACACACACACTGGCTTTCCTACTTGTAGCTTTTCTTTAAACCATCATACTTTGCTTGTCTTCTTAACTGCAAATTGCTAACAATGTATAACTCTAATCAAGAAAAAGAGAAAGCAAAGCCAGAGTCAGTCACCACAGAAGAATGTCGTTGGCTGAGTCCCCAGATGGTGTCTGTGTCTCTAGTGAATTGCTTTGTAAAACTTCCAGGAAGTTCAGGGAAGCTGCCTTGACATCACTGAGCAAATCTTGGAGAAGCATCACCAGGGGAGACACAGGTCTGAGGCGCTGACTCTGAGGTATGTGTAGCTTTTCTCAGTGTTGATGGATTTTGCAAAGTCCTTCTTCGGCTTCCTCCTTGTGTGTAGTCACTCTGGTGAAGGGTTTTACCAACTTAGCTCACCTTGCTTTATCTTTGCTCTGAGTTTTCTCCATGCACACAATTTCTTTATCTTTATTCAGTTGAGCCCTTTGTTAGAATCAATAATACAGAGTTAAGACATAGGAACATTTAGCTTTACTTTCCTTAAATAAATACTATATGCTGTCAGCCCACCCAAGTGATAGGTTTGTAATCAAAATTACAATAATGTGCTATTTCATACTTAAAATTATTATGATTTAGGTAGCTTGCCTATTCTACTATAAAGAAGAGTTGTTTCAAATGTTCTACTTAATTACATGTTTTTCTTTCCTTTGTTCCATTTTGATGAATATGGATAGTCACTTGGCCAGACCTTTTAGAGTTTTTAAATAATCTTACAGATTTATCCAGATTAAAAACACATTTGATTAGTAGAATGCACTCAAAAACATTTTTCTGATAGAAGACAGCCTGTTTCCTCTAAAATGCTAGCTCTGAGTAGGATGTGCTAGATGGTTTTATGTCAACTTAACACAAATAAAGTTATCTAAGAGAAGGAAACTGCAATTAAGAAAATGTCTCCATAAGATGGGCTGTATTCAGGCCTATAGGGAATTTTTTTATTTAGTGACTGATGGAGGGAGCTTGGCCCATTGTAAGTGGTGGCACCTCTGTACTAGTGGTCCTGGGTTCAGTAAGAAAGCAGGCTGAGCAAGCTGAAATAAGCAAGCCAGTAAGCAGCATCTCTTCATGGCATCCACATTAGTTCCTGTCCTGACTTCCTTAAGTGATAGACTGTAGATGTGGGTGTGTAAGCCAAACAAACCCTTTCTTCTCCAACTTGCTTTTGGTCACAGTGTTCCTCATGGCAATGGTAACCCTAAATAGGACATATAATTTCCACAGAGAGATGCTGTGTTTGTAAGATTGTTCTCAAGGAAAACCATGTAAACTTAAGACAAAATCAAGGGCTAGTGAGAGGACTCATTAGGCAAAGGCTCTTACCATCAAGCTTAACAAACTGAGCTTGATTCTCAGGTCCCATGTGTTGAAAGGAGAGAAGGAACATTCATTAGCAGTCTGTTGGTCTCCACAAGCATGCTATGGCACATTTGTCACATGCAGACACACACACACACACACACATACACACACACACTACCACCACCACATATACATGCCACATACACCACACACCACACACATCACACACAGAACAGACACACACCACACACACATACCACATACACCACACATCACACACAGAACAGACACACACCACACACATGTACCACATACAACACACACATTATACACAGAACACACACAACACATACATACCATATACACCACACACAGAAACACACCACATACACACACCTCACACATACCACATACACCACACACCACACACATTACACACAGACACACACACATACCACATATACTACACATACCATACACACACCACACACACACATAAAGAAGACATGAGTGCTCAATAGATATATAAGTCCATTTGGCAAATAGAATCACTAAAGTTCTGAAGGAATTAATCATAAACCCTGCCCACTTATCACCCTGTGTTGATTTAACAAATTATTTCAAAGTTTGCTACAAACATGTGTACTTCCTGGAAACATGTTATTCTTCATAGCATTAATGTGATGCTCAAGGATTCTGAGCCTGGTTCCTGCGGACTGAAGCTGTATAAATAAATATCAGGTTTCTCTGTGGAGCCCTGGCTGTCCTGGAACTCGCTCTGTAGACCAGGCTGGCCTTGAACTTAAAAAGAGATTCGCTGAGTGCTGAGATTAAAGACATGAGCCACCATGCCAAGCAATTTAAAAAAAGAAAAAGAATAAACAGAAAAATCTACATAGAAAGTGTGCAGCAGTACAGCTGCTGGACATTGTGTGTATGTGGGTTCCTGAGTGTTCCTGTTTATCTAACCCCACTGTACTTTATCTCACCATCTACAGATTACAATTCAATGTCTCTACCAAGTAACAGTGGGGATGAGAGAGGAGTGGGGAAGAGGATGTTCTGGGTGTCTCTCTAGATTTCACAACTGTAAAATGAGAACCTACTTTCTAAACCTTAGTTTAATACATGAGTTTAATTCTTGCTCTCCAAGTTTAAATATGAAAATTCTGTCACACCTACAAAGACTGGGCAGTGTGAAATGTGGTCAATCTAGATTCTCTCATACATTATGCTTAGGTTATCATACATCTACTTACCAAACCCTTGTCTACCTGTTACCCCATGTTGATCTTACAATTGATTTCAAAGTTTCTTACAAATGTAGTACACTTCTCCCAAGCACATCATTATGCATAGTATTAAATGTTAACATGATTTTGCAATTCTCTTTTCATTTAAGGTAAAATATGCAATCAACAAGATTTCTAACTCTTGTCAGTACCAAAAATTTCATATACCCATGGGACTTAGGAGCATCATGTGTATGGTGTCTGACCTAAGTCCTGTGACTCTATGTTCGAGATAACATTTTGTCCTTTTGATTAGACAATTGATAATAAGGCAATTGATAACGCATTACAAATGAGAACTTCAAAACTATCACTACAGAAACTACAAGGGTGGGTCATGTGTTATTTCATGGCAAAAATCTCAGATGATTCACCTGAATGTAGCAGCATTTATACAAAGATGAATGTCGTCATTTGCTTTCTGCTGCTGTGATAAGCACCATGACCAAAGCAACTTGGGGTGGAAAGGGTTTATTGCAAGAACTGAAGCAGAGACCATTGAGGAGCACTAGCTTGTTCCTCATACTTGCTCACCTACTTTCTTATATAACTCAGGACCATCTTACCCAAGGGTAGCACTGCCACATTGAGTTGCACCCTCCCACATCAATACTTCATCAAGAAAATGCACAACAGACTTGCCTACAGACAGTCTGATGTCGGCATGTTCTCGACTGATGTTTCTCTTCCCAGATATCTCTGGGTTGTATCAAGTGAACAAAAGGCTGACCAAGACAAGGAAAGAACTCTGTAATTAAGAAGCAATGGAGGCATAAGCCAAGCTTTGCTGTCACATGGCTTGAAGCAGAGAACACTTCTCACTTGTTATATTCTCCATCAGGCCAAATCTCAGCTTCTCACCTATAAAGTTGAAAGCAGTACTACCAAAAACTGTAAAACTGAGCACAGCACTCGTACTCTGAGACTAAGCTCTGTTGTTACATGATTTTACACTATTTCTGCTCCCGTGAATCTCAGCTGTCCTGTAACCAGAAAAGCTCCATAAATGGTTGTGTGTGGATTCCCAATCCAGGCTGCAAGTCTCTTGTGTGGCTCCCCCTCCTTCTAGAAATCTGTCCACTGGAGACATTTATCCTGGAATGCTGTGGCTGGGACACCACGTGGAGCCAGAGCAGCTGAGGCCATTGTGGACCATCAACCCCTGGCCAGCAGCTGACCACAGACTCCTCAGGGAGCCCAGATGAGCCAGGGATGTATCCAGATTGAATTACTAACCCACATAGCATCATGAGCTAAACTAATGGTATTGTTTTATACCACTGAGTTTTGGGGGTACACAGCAATAGAAAACACATACATGCACATTTATGTACTTCACAAAGGCTGTGCGTGAGGATTTACAAAGATAATTCATATGAAATGGTTTGAACTATTCCTACTACCAGGAATTATTGTAAAAAAAAAAACCCTGTTTTTATAGCCATCATCTTCTTCTTCATCATAGTGAAGGCACAAAGTGCTCTGGTTTCTAAGATCTGCTTACTCTCCATGACTTCTCCTTTCTTACCAGAGCATATTCATAGTGTGCTCATACGTCACCTTCATAGTGAAGCTTCCTAAAGCTCACCTGATTCAGCACATACTGTTCTCTGTCTCCTGTCTCCAGTCCCTACCCCGTGTGTGTGTGTGTGTGTGTGATATAAAATGTTTAAATGTTAAGTGTTCAGCACTGTGTCTACCAGGAGGAAATCTGTCATCATTCCCTCACAGCACAGTTAGAAGCCAGAGTGTGTCTCACTGTCTGATCTCAGGATAAGCACAGGACTCATCTACTATTTATGGAATAATAGGTAAAAATTACTCGTGCTCCATTTTCTGCAGGGAGCACACTGAGCACACTTGTTTTGATGTCCTGTTCTGCTCATATCAGAGCTACCATCATTGGTTTGTTTCTATTTGCTTTCTTCTTTCAAACCACAGTGTGTGACGTGTGCATCTGTGTATAGTTCTACTCTCGTAGAAGTACTGCGACCACCTAAAAGCACTCCTTAGCTCTGCTCAGGCTTTAAGTTACTTTTCCTGCAACACCCATTAACTATGCTCTCAACAGTCATGTCCCTTCAGTGTTTCTCAGAAAATGTTTTTATGAGGCTGAGTGTGACAGAAGGAAGCCCCAAGAGGCAAGGTCAGGTCCTGGTTACAGGCTGGCTGAACGCATCTGCAGTTTGATGTCATTCCCCTCAGTCGTCTGACTATTCTTGCTTATCCTTTGGGACTTGTCTGGGTTTTATAGCTCTCAAGAAAACCATTTCCCAGCTCTTCTGGTTCAAACCAACCTATGTCCCAGCACCCTCTGATCCATTCATTACAATGAGTCTGCGATGGTCTCTTTCCAGAAAAATAAGCATTTGGAGGTGGTTGTTCATTTGTTTTTTTATTTGCACATTTTGCCCACAGTACCCCAAGATGAATAACCATTTTGTTGCCGGTGGTGAGATACATGAGGACCGCTCCCTCCCTATGCTGAGCTTGGAAATGATCCACAGAGTAGCTACCTTCCCCTGGGAATGCTAGTCTGGTTGGAAGAAATAACACATATACCTATACAGCCACATTGCTTCATGTAGCAGTTTTTCTTACCATCTGATGGTGACCTATTCTCTTGCTGAAGGACTTATTGTTCAGATCTATTTGTGGCAAGAGCTATTAGACATTTACTGTAACAGTTTAGAAGATATTTAAATTTAATGGGTCCTAAAACTCTATTTAGAAACTGCAGATTTTGTTTAAATGTACAAATTAATTATTTAACATGACTCACTTTATTTTTAATGTAGGCTATTGACTGGTAAGTCAGTCAATGAAGTCAATATTATTCCTGCAGGTGGCAAAGTCTCTGGGTCAATATGTAGCCCTGATTTGCAATTAGCCAGGAAAGTGGCCATACAGCATTGCTTGCTGGAACAAGACAAAGGAAGTACGTATGTGAACATTCCTTTGTTTCTTTTTCACTTGTCAACCTTTGACATTGTTCATCTTTAACTACAAACCCTTTGCACTGAAGACAATCATAGTCTTGTGCACCCATCACCACTGGCCATCCATGGAAACTCTCTGTCATCTTGAGCTGAACTGAACAATTCGCCATTCCCTTCTCTCTTCTCACTCCTGATGACCATCATACTATTTTATCTTGAGGAAATTTGCCTTTTTAGGTGCTTTACACAAGATGGATGATGCAATATTTATCCATCTGTGTGTGACTTATTTCATGTAGCATGGTATCTTTAAGATTCAGGTATAATATGAGTCATAATGTCAAGGACTTGGGGGCTTATACTGTCTTATTGCAAACATAAAAATTTAGTTTCATCTATGAGTGGGCATTTGTGTTATTACTCTTGGCTATCAGGAATAAGCTGCTTTAGACATTGATAGAAAAGTATGTTTTAACTGTTCCTTTCAGTTATCTGTGATGCACTTGCTAGGTACATCAGTGACCATCTGCTTAACCCTATGGAGAGGTGCCATGTAGGCTTCTAAATGGACTGGGCCCATTTGCATCTTCAATACCCTAACCAACATTTTTTATTTCTAATTTTTAAGATAATAACCATCTTTGTGGATGCTAGGTGATCCCCTCACTATGATTTTGAGCTGTGTTTCTCTATGACTATGAATATTTCTTTGTGTGTTCGAATTGGCTACTTGGAAGTCTTTGTGGAAATATCTACTCAATTCCTTTGGCTGATTTTTAACTGGGTTCTTTATTTTATTGTTGATAAATAACTGGGTTCTTTTTATGTTCTAGATAAAAATGCTTTATCGAACTTATAATTTACAAATATTCAAATTCTGCAGATCTTCATTTTTTCATCTTTGCTTTGATGTGAAAAACTATTGATGTTTGTAAAGTTCAGTTTTGTTTTGTTTTTCTGATTTTGGTGTTTTTGGTGTCATATTTAAAAAATTATTGCCAAATGCAATGTCAAACTACTTTTCCTTGATATTTTATAGGTTTTGTAGCTCTGGTATTTATGTTCAGTTGGATGTTTGATCCATTTAGGATATGGAGGAAGGTGAGAACCATCTTCATTCTGAATTCAGACATCTTGCTTTGTTGAAGAGACCATGCTTTGCTCATTGAAGAATGTGGTACCCTCATCAAAATATGTTAATAAACTTTATTATAAAAATTCTTGCAAATATATAAAAACATCACATGTCAACATTATTTGATGATACTCATGGGAATTTATTTCTGTTCCTTGAGCTCACTGGAATCTTTTGTTCTTACTCCTACTCAGAATCTACATTTGCTGCTATTACACTGTGAGAGAACAAAAGAGAGGAAATTAAGAACTTTTAAAAGATACAAATCTGGTAAAAAACGTGAGAAGATAATATGGTTACTTTTCATTGCCTAGAGAGCCCAGAGCTGGCCCAGCCCTACTGTGAACTCAGAAGGAGCAGTTTGAATGTAATTGGTCCCCATAAGCTCATAGGGAGTGACACTATTAGGAGGTGTGGCTTTGTTGGAGTAAGTGTGACCTTGTTGACGGAAGCGCGTCACTCTGATGGAGGGCTTTGAGGCACCCATTTATGCTCAAGCCATGCCCAGTGTCTCAGTTCACTTCCTGTTTCCTGTGGATGAATATGTAGGACTCTCAACTCCTTTTATAGCACCATCTCTGTCTTCCATCGTGTTCCACCATGATGATAATGGAACAAACCTCTGGAACTGTAAGCTACCTATTAAATGTTTTCCTGTATAAGAGCTTCCATGGTCATGGTGTCTCTTCACAGCAATAGAAACCCTAAATAAGACAGATCGGTTCTCACTGAGAACAGGAGTCTCTCAGAGTTCACCTGGAACTGTCATGCTCCCAGTGCTTGGAGCTTAGCATATGGTTCTTGTTGCTGATTTTCCATTTTCTCTAAGGGACAAATATCCATCCACAAATATTCTCTTGTTCATTTCCATCATTTGATAACTATATTTTCCCACATCATCTCAAGAAATCTTGTGGGACTGTGAATGTAGCTGAGTTGGTAGAGCTTGCCTTGCAAGAATAAGGTCATGTGTATGATCCCTAGGACTCTATAAACAAGGCATTGAGAGGTAGAGGTGAGAGAATGAGAAGTCCAAGGATATCCTTGGCTACATAACAAGTTTGAGGCCACCCTTGGTTACATGAGAGCCTACCAAAATAAAATAAGATTGAGAGCCAGAGGGAAAACAGAGAACAAAGGATGGTGAGAGAAAGCGAGAGAGCAATTTGACATTGATCATTATAATTTCCAAAGAAATGAGATACACATAAAAGAAAAGTCTTAGTTACTTTTATATTTCTTGGGTAAAACACCATGACCAAGGTAACTTATAAAAGAAAGTGCTTACGTTATTATTTCAAAGGCTTATAGTCTATGATGGCAGAGAAGAACAGCCAAGAACTCACATTTTGACTCACAACTATGGCAGAGAAAGGGTTCTGGGAACTCTAAGAGTCTTTTGAAACTTCAAAACCCATCCTTAGTGACACACCTCATCCAACAAAGCCAAACCTCCCAGTCCTTCCCAAACAGTTCAAACTGTGGACCAACTATTCAAATATGTGATCTAGACAGATAGGGGTGAGTTCTTATCCAAACCACCACATTCCACTCCCTAGCCCAATGAGCCTGTGGCCATATAATATGCAAAAATGTATTCAACACAACTTCAAACACTGACACAGTCTTTCACAGTCTCAATATGGTTTAAAAGTGCAAAGTCTCTTCATGACTCAAGGCCATCTCTTAATTGTAACCCCCTACTAAAATCAAAATAAAAAGCAAATTACATACTTCTGGCATAGAATCCCACAGAATGCCCATTACTATTCCAAAAGGGATGAATCTGATAGTTGCAAGAGATACTAGACTAAAATACAAAACCCAGCAGAACAAACTCCAAATCTTGTAGCTTAGAAACTTCTGCTCCTCCAGCGTTGCTGACTGTACCACATTTCTGTCTTGATAGTTTCTACTCCCTGTGTTCAGTTCCCCTCTGCAGTATCCCATGACTCTGGCACCTCTAACATCTTGGGGTCTCCTATGTAATCCAGGCTTCACTTTCAAAGCTTCATGCAATTGCCTCGTAGGGTCTCTATATAGGAAGTTCCCTGCCACATGCCTGGCCTCAGCAGTTCCCCTTAATTGTGCAGGAAGAGTCCACCAACCCATTTTTTTAAGTATCCTTCATGACTCTAAAGCAGCCTCACATGGATGGCACTGCCAAGCTTGGGGTGCACCCTGGCACCCTTAAATCACATTTGAGCTGGGTGGGGTCTTGCCCTGAGGTCACCCCACTTTATTCCATTTTGGGTCAGGCTGTCTTTTCTTATCAACTTTTTCAGCACAAGCCTTGGCTCCAAAATTACAATTTGTGATGCACTTTTTTTTCACCTTCAAATCATGTATTTTATAATTTTGTCCCCATTTTCTCTTTTATTGCAGACCTACATAAAAGTGATTACTAATAACAACAGAACAGAGTCAATGTTAGGCTGTCTTGCCGTTTTCTCCACAAGTAAAATTAGTCCGTTGCTTTTCAATTTAGCATCAGGCCATTTCTCAGAACAAAGACAGAAAGCAGCCATGTTCTTTGCCCAACCATCATAAGAATTACCTCCAGCTCAGATGCTGATGCTGTTCCCCTCTTAAACATTTCAAACAGGATCCTCCAGAGTTTACATAGCTCTCAGTGCTGATATTTTCCGAGCTCCTACTAGGATGGCCCATTAAGCTCTGATTACAGCATTCAGTTACCTTCCTAGTTCAAAATCCCAAAGTCTTCCACATTTCTCCAAAAACCAAAGCAAGTTATAAAAGAAAGGTTTTAATTTGGCTTATAGTTTTAGGACATGAGACTCCATGATGGCAGAACAGAGAAACAGCTGAGAGTTCACATATTACTTAACAACTATGAGGCAAAGGAGAGGGGAAGAGAGAGAAGGGAGGGAGTGAGATGATAGAAACAGAGATGATACAGATACAGATGAGAAGACAGAGCTGGAGATACATAGAGATGATAGAGATGATTGATAGAGATGAAAGACACACAGAGAGAGACAGAGACAGAGAAAACACGTACTAGGAATCCCATTAGTCTTTTGAAATCTCACAGTCTGACCCCAGTGACATATCTCCTCCAACAAAGTAAAACCTCCTAATCTTTCTCAAATAGTTCCACTAGCCAGAGATCAAATATGTAAACTTATGGTCTCCGTTGTCATTCAAACCATCACAGGGTCCCACAAAGATTAATCTTCTGAACACATCTCTATTTTCCTTCCCACTCCTGGCATGCTTGACCATCATATACCTTCAGCTATAGCTATGCAGACAAAAGGACAAGGTTCATTCTGTTGGATGTGGCTGTCATTACCTAGAAGCCCAAGTATGAGATTTGAGAAGGCAGATTTCCTTAGAGTCCTCCAGGGAAAAAGAATAATTCTTTCCTACCCCTTGTCTGTTTTGCCTGTGTGGACTCCATCCTGCACAGTTGTAATCAGTATCACTCAGGTCTCCTTCACAGCTTCACCTGAAGGTCTTCACTGTTATGCGCCACTTCTTAAGCACAGGTGACTTAAATGTCAGCTCTCTACATGAGCCTCCTTCACGTTTCAGCTTCTCACACTCACCAGCCCTTAGCTTTTGAGTGTAATGGTTGCTTTCCAAGGTCTCTGGAAATTTCTGCCAATAATTTATGTAAAGCCATTGTCTGAGGTATGTGGCTCGGCACTTGCACTACAGGTCAACTTTACCCTCCACAGACCTCTTCCTTCCCTTCCCTGTACTCTTGACCCAGACCTGGGCAGCAGGCACCTCAAGGCAGGGATAGGGTTTACTTTGGCACAGTTTCGTCCATTGTGAGTGGTCCTCAATATCCTCCTCATACAAATATCAACCACTGATAAGGAAATGGCATCCTTCCTCTTCTTTCACCTTCCTTTCCTTTTGTTTTCACATTTTAACCGAATTCTGTTTTTTCTTTCCTTTCTTCTTCTTCTTCTTCTTCTTCTTCTTCTTCTTCTTCTTCTTCTTCTTCTTCTTCTTCTTCTTCTTCTTCTTCTTCTTCCTCCTCCTCCTCCTCCTCTTCCTCCTCCTCCTCCTCCTCCTCCTCCTCCTCCTTCTTCTTCTGTTGGAAGCATGGTTTCTCAGTAGCTATATAGCCAGTCCTGGAACTCACTCTGTAGAGCAGATTGGCTTTGAAGCCTTGAACTCAGAGAAATTCATTTGCCTCCGCCTCCCAAGTGCTGGGATTAAAGGCACGCACCACTACCGCCCAGCTGAATCCTAAAATTTCAAAAGCAACTAAGAGGCGTGAATCTTCTAATTAAACCTTACTCGTTGTTTTTTGCAGCCTTCAGGGTCAAAAGAGAGAAAAGATTAATAAGAAACTAACACAGGCTACCCAGGTGGATAGCTTGGCAGATCTCTTACACATCATGCACAAAGCCATGAGTTCCGCCCCCAGCCCCACAGAAACCAGGCACATGCCTGTAACGCCAGCATTGGGAAGCAGAGACAGGAGGAACAGAAATTGAAGTTCATCCTCAAGCATTCCAGAGCAAGTTCAAGGCCAGCCTGGAGTACATAAGACCTTGTCTGGGCAAAATAAATACATAAAAATCTTACCCTTGTCTAGTAAACTTAGTGAGTCCTCTGTTAGTTCCCATAAGCCTTGCGTGGAGGCTGTGGTAAGTGGGAATGCTCTGGGAGGAAAATGTGAGTGTTATGAAATGCCACATCTTCCTGTGTGAGGGAGACTTATTTATTGGAAATTATATTGCAAGGAAAAAAATCTAAATAAATGAAATCTCCAGTCATTATGTCATATGTGGATGTACTGTAGAATAGAGCCACTACTCTGCAGTTATGTAAACGAAGCTGTCAAGAACTTGTTATTTTAAACCTGGAAGCAGGCAGCTCCCCTGTGGGCCTCGTGGTCCCTGCTCCCAGCCTGATTCATAGCCAGCACTGAGACACAGGAAGTTCATGTCTGCAGTAATCTAAACACCGTGAAAATGGAGCCTAAAGAGTGCACGAAAAGGTAAAATAGGCTAAGCTCCATAACCCAGACAAGAGTCTTGCAGCTCAGCGGGAGGGCGAGAAAGGAAAAATTAAACTCCAGCTCACAGACAATTACTCAGCTTTTGCAAAATGAAAACGAAATTCTCTTGTTCAAAATTCCTTAAGAACTTTGAGACGGGGGAACAGACAGCTAAACCAATGTGGAGGTCTTTCTAAGAGGCTACATATGCCTGCCCAGGTTCCACAGTCCAGACCCTGGCTCTTATAAACAACTGAGGGGCTAGCTATGTAGCTCAGTAGGCAGAACGTTGGCCTAGCATGATGTGGGAAGTCCTTGGTTGCATCCTCAGCACCATGAAAGTTGGACATGGAGGTAGATGAATGTTATTCATCAATAGGAAGGTGGAGGGAGACAGGAGAATCAGGAGTTCAAGGTCAATCTCAGCTACAGAATTTGAAGTGACCCTAAGTATGTCAGTGAGACCAGATGAGAAATTGTGCTGTAATTGATCCCAGTGATTTCAGCTAGAAACCACTCATTCATCTTTATTATTTTGGAACAAAATTGCATATTAGATGGTAATATATATAGGTATTTTCTGTTTACATCTGAGGTTGTTTTGTATGTGGTTGCATAGCAGAGTTGGGGGCAGGGTAAAACCTCTCTGTTCAGTTCAGGTCATGGTATCAGTTGTGTAGCCTTGAATCCTGGGCTCTTTGGTTAGCTGACCATCACCAGTCTTCACACCTCCAGGACAGCCACTGGGGAAGAGTGTCTAAAACACACCACCACCAATCTGTTCTGCTGCTATGTCTTTTCCTGCCCTAAATAAAGATAAGCAACAATTTATTTCCAGTAACACAACAGTGTAAATTTATCTGTCCCTCTTTGTCACTTAAAAGGAAATAACAACAAAAGAGACACAAAGATTGTCTTCATTGAAAAGCAAATTTAGAATAAAGAGCAAGTGATTCCTAGAGATAGTGGATTTGAACAGTAAGTTTCTCCTCTGGTATGGGTAAGAAATTTTAGGGTCTGAAAGCCTTGATCTCAGGGGCCTCTGTTCAACTTGTCTTCGGGGTATCATGGCACTTGAGAGTCATCTAGTAATCTTCCTGTGGTTGCCCAGTCAGAGACCAGAGAGAGATTCTGTTTAGATGTGGAGTAATGAAATCTTGCTGTTCTCATTAAAACAAAACATAATAAAAATACCATTGCCTGCTCCTGGTAGGTGAAGTTAAAATGAGCAGAGGTAAACTTCAGTTTCAAGGGGCAAATGTTAAATTATTACCCTCCAAGCTGGCCGCCAGTGCCGCGCAAGACTTCACTCCATTTTAATAATTCACCTTTTGTTTGCAGCAGAAACAGAAACTGCGCGTTATGATTTGGGGGTTTTATGTGCAATTAGAGTGCCAAAAACCGCGACGTAACACATTCAGGTTCCCTAATTGGGCCAAGAGGAAACCATCATTTCTAAAGTGACTCGGGCGCTTTATCCTGGTTCAGCTTCTCTGAAATACTTTGAATAATTTTGCTAATGCTTGCTTATTTTCAGCATTTCTATTTAACATTAAGGCTATGTGTTTTGTAGCTGTGAGTCTCTGTTATGGGAACGGTGTTAATGACCAGTTTCTTACATTCTGAAACTGCCAAGAAAATTGTCATTTGTAAATGATTCCATGTGACGCTTTTTAACAAATTATTTTCAATGTAACCTTAACACAACCCCGCTTTCCTCCGCCAAGACTCAGAGCCAAATTAATACCAATAGTGGAATGATTTCTGTCCATGCTACCAGTAAAATGCTGAGTATTTAGGGAAAAAAAAACATTTCTGAAACAATAATTTAAGTCTTATAGGTTCTTACACACAGCCCTCAAATGAGTCTCTAATAATTAGTCTCAAATATTCTCATAATTTTTGCATAACTCTAACTAATGAAGTCAAATGTTAAATAAAACAGTTCTAAATGAAGAAAGCAGAGAAAATCGCTTTAGTTTGTTTTAATCAATATTTTATTTCTTGCAAAGCACTATGGCTGCTTCTGGAAATCAATGATGCAGTGCAGCCTTTGTAGTTCAATTGACTTTCTGCTCCAAACCGTCGACATGGCTATTAACGCAAAGTGAAATTAAGATGGAGAGCCGCACAGTCAGACTCGAATAATCCATATGAGTTTAGCCCATACCCCAGGGTCTCTGAAAACACCGTGATGGGTAGGAATGGACCTGACATCCTCCATATGCTATTGACTTGTTGAATCCCAAATTCTTTAATCTGAATAAAAATAGCATTTTTCAATCTGACTGGCATTGGGAGAAGTCCATCCAACCAAATCAATAACTCCTGGGAGACAAAAGAGTGCACATTAGATACACAGAATGGCGGTTCACTGGCCGAGCTGGAGGAAGAAAAGAAAACATCATTTATACATGGATATATATTTACATATGATAAAAATCAGATAACTCGGATTAAATGTATGGAAACTCTGCCAGAGAAAGAAGAAAATAATGCAGTAAAACTTGGGAGAGAAGGAAAGGCCAATGCTGAGATTTGCAGACTCTGAGGTGTGCAAGAGGAGAGTGAGGCAAATGGACCTCTGCCCAGCAATGAAAATGTTTGTCCAGCTATGCTTTGAAACTATGAACAAAATTGTTAATTGTTCACATATTTCATTGGAGCATTCTGTTGACTAGAAATTTTCCTCTTAAACATTTTTACTGTCCTTTTTGTTTGGCTTGCCATGGCATCATTGGCAAATTAAAATTTGCATATATTTCCAGGATGCGAAGGGAGGGGATCTGTGTATGTATGTGGACTCTGGATGGAATCTACAGTCAAGCTATCTGGCACACCCCACAGTCTCATTGTTTAGTTCTTTGCATACATACATGAGGACATATGAGAGCCCCTTACCTCATTTCATATGTGTGAGACAGTCTCCTTAACTGATGTCACCAACCTGCACGCTGAATCTCTAGAGCTTGTCCCTTCGATGGGACTTACCCCTTGGGTGATTTGACCTATGGCTCTCTACACACCTCAAGTCCTGGTGAATACTAGTCTAGCTCTGCAGTTAAGACTCTGTTCTTATTTATTTATTTTTTTAAAAATATTTCACATGTAACTAATCACATAGCATTTGTGTTTCTGTGACTGGCTTATTTTACTCAGCCCAGCCATATTTTTCAATTACACAAGCTTTTCTCTTCTCAAATTTGAAAAAAATGTTCCATTCTGTCATGTTTTCTTTTCCTTTAAAAACCATGTGTATGTGCATGCATATGTGCGCATGTTCACATACATGCAGGTGCAGGTGTACGTGTTGGTACATATAGAGACTAGAACTCAATCTTGGTTGCCATTCCTTAGGAGCCATGTACTTTATTTTTCTTTTTTCTTTCTCTTTTGTATGATTGCATTTGTTCTTTGATAGTCTCAACATTGGTTAATAAAAAAGCTTCTTTGACCTATGGCAGGGAATGTAGCTAAAACTGAATGCAGAGAGAAATAAAGCAGAGTCAGGGAGACACCACATAACCACCCAAGAACAAAGATGTGAGGTAGCAAGCCATGAGCCTCATGGTAAAATAAAAAAATAATAGAAATGGGTTAATTTAAGATATAAGAGCTAGCTAGGAATATGCCTAGGCTGTTGGCCAGTTTTGTAATTAATATAGTTTTTGTGTGATTATTTGTGTGTTGGTGGTTGAGAAACAAAAGACACAGTTTTCATTTACTTCTAATTCTCTACCATGTCTACATAAATCATGTTTTTTTTTTACTATTTCAAAGTAAATAGATACTAAATAAATCTTAGGAATAGTAAAAGCAACAAAAGTTGGGTGATATACAAGGAGATGGGCTGCTATATTCTGTCCATTAATATGCATGCTTTAAAACATGTATAGTATGGTAATAAATTAAGGAATGACAGACCAATGTTTATTATGATTTTCCATCCTTTTGGTGCTTACAGTTTTTCCTCATTGGTAATAAGCACACAATTTCCACTGTATGTGCTGGTGATGGTCCTTGGTGTATAATCTGATCACACTTGACAACTCATGTCATTGATGTATTTTGCTAATATCACTCATTCCATCTACATAAGATTGTTCTCCGTCATTGCATGATTTATATTAGTTCACTTTGAGCACCAACATTATTTAAAAAGAACTGTATACTATAGTTATTTAATGAAATGTTGTCTACTCTATGGTTCAGTCAAGAGTAAGACATAGCATTATGTTCTACATTACTAAGAAAAAATCCTGTAAACTAAGTATTGAAATGTTCTCCTGCCCTCTTATTCTAAATTTTATCTACTTGAAGACTTTTCAGTATGAGGTAACATACTCTTTGTAAACATATATGTAAAAACATAAACTAATTGGTTAATTAGCCCAAAATTATGTCACCTCCTAATCTGATTAGGAATTGATGATAGCCAGGGGATGTGGTGTGGATGGTCATAACTCCTGGGGAGACTGGCCAGGAGACTGAAATAAGTCACAGTAACATAGTGAGACCCCATCTTAAAAAATAAAAAAAAAAGTCTGTGATTCCACACACGATACTAAACCCTGCCCATGAAATTCATTTGTGATTTGCAACACAGATCATTCCCACCCTCTACAGATTTTTCTTCAAATGGCTAGCATCTGTTTTTCAAGTTGGTACCATATAATTGTGTTCATTCTGCATGTATAGTATAAGCTTCTTAATGGTTAAGATTGAGTCTGTGGGAAAGTGAAAAGAATTATGAACAGAGTGTCTGTAAGCGCTGATAGGTTACATATGCTCTACAGTTGCTTCTCTCCTGACATGTCTATTTGGATGAGTCATTTGAAAAGACATCAAAGAGATCGTAACCCATCACCCTAAACATTTTAGTGTGTATCTTATGTGATGAGAACATTACTCAACATACCATACAACAATGTATTATTCTAGTCAAAAGCACTTACATTAACTGTGCCATATACTGTATCTGTGCTTAATCTCCTCCAGTTTTCCTCAAAGGGTTTTGTGGCTTTGTGTTCCTGTGATCCAAGTTCTAATCAAGCTGCTTATTATAGCTTTGGCATTGATCTTGCTGGAAAAGCCCAGGTATGTTTACTTCCTTGCTCTTTCTCTCTCTCTCTTTCTCTCCCTCTCTCCCTCCTCTTTCTCTTTCCTTTAAAAATTTTTGTCTTAATTGTGTGTGTTTTTCGTGTGTTAGTGTAGTGTGTGTGTGTGTGTGTGTGTGTGTGTGTATGTGTGTGCCTACTTTGGTTGGTGGACATTACAGAGGAGCATATGAAAGACAGAGATCAATGTGTTATGTTTTTGACTAGCATCTCCACTTCATCATTTGTTTGAGATAAGGTCTTTCACTGACCCCTAGCTCACAACTTCAGTTATTTTAGATGGTCAAACAAACTGAGAGGACTCTTTTCTCCTCATATCTCACTACTGAGATTGCGGGTGTGTGTCCCCAACAAGCCTGACTTTAAAATACATGTATATATGACACTGGAAACCTGAATTCAGGTCCTCATGTTTGCACAGCAAGTATTTTACCCAGTGAACCATCTCTCCAGTCCCTCAAGTCCAACTTCTTTTTTTCTAGACTTCTTATAGAATTTCCCACATTATAGATTTTTCTGAAGATTTCCTTGTGATTATGTTGGCAGAGGCTGCTCATTTGTTTCCCGGCCACCCAGACCTGAAATAATCACACTGAAACTATACTAATTAAAACACTGCTTGGCCAATAGCTTAAGCATATTTCTAGCTAGCCCTCACATCTTAAATTAACCCATTTCCATTATTTTGTGCATTACCATGAGGCTTGTGATCTACAGGTAAGGTTCTGGCTGGTAGCCAGCATCTGTCTCCTTCTTTGTCTACATGGAATCTCTCTGAATCTGCCTACATTCTCCTAGCATTCAATTTAGCTTTCCCACCTAGCTCTATTCTGCCTTGTCACAGGTCAAAGTAGTTTTATTCATTAACCAATAAAAGCAACACAAATAGAAAGACTTTCCACACCATTTCTCCTTTTCTGTCCTAATTAAAGGAAGGTGAATAGAACTCAGGTCATCGTTCACAGAAGGCAAGCACTTTGTTAACTAAAACATCTCACCAGTCACACACAACTTTTTAAAATACTAGTGATCCATCTTACTTTTCTGGAGAACTGAGAAAAGTCTAATAATTCTCTGCAAACCGAGTTGCCAAAGATGCACCAGGATTTCAATGTTACCATTAATAAAACATGTCTGCCTGTGGGAGACATGAGTCTGTGATCTCAGGACCCTGACTTCAGGGCCAAGGAAAACTGCCTCTTATTTATCTGCATGGTGATTAGACAAATGTTTCTAGAAAGGAGCTCTGAATATCCACATGTCAAACAAGACCTATTTGGACCTGAGGCGGGCGCCAGTGGGGTAATTCAGACAACTTCATCAGTGTTAGTCACTGGTTTTGTGAGGGCCCTCCTTGCTTGTAAATACACCATGTAGCTCCAAAAGAGAAGAGAAACAGTGATCTTGGTACCACTAGAATAAGTCTTTGCTTACCTAGATCAATATGCAAAGTCAGACAAAGGTAGATCATGACAGCCAAGCCTAAACAGAGGATCTGAGAGTCTGGAAGCAGGGGGAATGGGAGATGTTTCAGAAAAGAGCAGGTGCAGATGCTAAGAATAAACAGTGATCCTTCAGCAAAGCCTCAGACACCACAGGAGGGGAACCATAAACATACAGTCCCCAGGGCTCACACAGACCCAGACCCTTTATTTCATGAAGGTCTGCCTTGCATTTCACAGAATTCCTTAGTTCATGCATGTCTGATGTTTAAATCCACAGTTTCTGGAGACAGGTGCAGGCTCGGTAGTTAAGAGAATTTGTTCTTCAGGTTCCCAGAACCCACAGCAAGAAAATCACATTCACTTGTAACTTCAACTTTAAGGGGTCCAACACCTTCTCCTAACCGCCAAGGGCACCTGAAAGTAAGTACATATATCATTCCTGCCCCACACATACACATAATTAAAAATAAGTCTTTAAAAAGTAGATTAGTAAATGTCTCTATCAATATCTCTGTACTGTCTTTTTATGTGTGAGTTGCTATGGTAGGTTTCAAAGCAAAGAAACGAGACTTCAATGGCTATTGATCTTTGTCTTAGGCTTCTATTGCAGGGGTAAAACACCATGACCAAAAGCACGGGGGAAAGAAAAGGTTTATTTCAGCTTACAGCTCTCGGGTCACACCATCACTAGTGGAAGTCAGGGCAGGGAATCAAGGCAAGAACCCAGAGACAAGAACTGAGGCCAAAGCCAGGGAGGAATGCTGTTTACTAATTTGCTCTTATAGCTGTCTCAGCTGATTTCTTATACAACTCAGGACCAGTTGCCGAGGGTGACACTACCCCACCACCCCTGTGTGCTGGGCCTGCCCACACAAATCATTAATCAAGAAAACGTGCTACAGAGACATTTTCTCAGCAGAGGTTCTTCTTCCCAGCAAGTTGACAACAAAACAAAACAAAACAGTCCAAAAGACAATTGCCCACTTGTCCATTTGATGTGTAAACATATAACCATTAAACCATAGCCTTTCCTTTCTTGTTGTCCCTAAAATGTCTTGTTAATATTAATATGGCAATATAAAACACTCCAAGCCTTAAAACTCTCAGTCTTTACAATTTTAAACACCTTTTAAAAGTTTGGGTTCTTTAGAGAACATCCTGCCTCCTTTAAAGTTCAAAACCTCTCTAAAATACCCAACATCCCTTAACTATGGATTCCCATAAAATAAAAAAAAATCAATTAAATTTTCTTGCTCTAAGAGGGAATAAACAAGGTCACACTCAAATGAGAGCAAAGCCTAAGTCCAGTGTCAGAATTCTGATACCCATCATCTTCTAGGTTCCAAATCTTGCCACTGCACACACAGTGCATCTGATATACTCACATCATACATCTCAATGACTCACAAGAGCACACATAGTGCAGAGGACCATAGTTTGGTAAGCAGAGACTGCTTGTTTGTTTCCCGACTGCTCAGACCCAAATAAATACACAAAACTATGTTAATTACAACACTGTTAGGCTGTGAGCTTAGATGTATTCCTAGCTAGCTCTTAAATCTTAAATTAACCCATTTCTTTTAATCTGAGTATCACCACAAGGCTGTGGCTTACAGGTAAGGTTCCCAGCATCTTTCTCCTTTGGCGGTTACATGGTGTCTCTCTTACTCTGCCTCCTTTTCTCCTCTATCTCTGCTTGAATTCCTGCCTTGCTATACTCTGCTAAGCCATTGGCCAAAACAGATTTATTCATCAACCAATAAAGCAACACATACACAGAAGGAAACACAGATGGACACACAGAAGGTAGAGTCAGGGAGACACCATGTAGATGCAGAAGAACTATAATTCTGTTTCATTTAGAGTGGTCCCACTCTTTAAATTATCATACAATACTCTAACAGCTAAAACCAAAGACATTCTGTCTTTGCCTATCACCTCTCAAGTCAGCTGTGGTGGGGAAACCAGTCAGATCTATTTTTACCAACAGCACTCAGTAAAGCTTGAGAATCTGCCTATTATTCTCCGTTAATGCGTTTTGTACTGTTACAGCAAAGCATTGCATCATGTATACAAGATTCTAGAAGGAAGTAAAGATTCAAGTCATTCTTGTGGGAAGTTGAAGATGGCTATAATTTTAGCTTTTATAAACAAAAACACATTGAGGGAAGAAAAAAATGAAGCAGGTTCAAAACACTGCCAAAATTCCCTAATCCCTCATTCCCTCAAACAGCTTCAACTGTGGGAGCATAAAACCAGAACCATTTAACAACTGCAGGCAACCAGAGTAAACAGTTGAGTTTTCAACAACCAGTAACATGTATCGTAAATTACAACATGCAACTAAGATGAAAAACATGTGAAGGTGAATTATATCCAATCTAGAATGACTTCAGGAAAAAATATTAAAAATAAAACAATTCAGGACATTTGATTAACGCCATCTCTCAGCTGTAACATGATGCCATAGTAGTGACCTCAGAGGTCTGTAACTCGATGTTGCACAAATCTAGATTGCAATGTGAACTGAGTTGTGCCCTGCAGCTGATGCTGAGCTCAGCTGGCTGGCTGTTCCGAAGTCAATGCAGTAACGTCTTCTGCCAAGGGTCATGCAGTGACTGCCTCAGGCTTTGGCATCTGGGAGTCTCTATGCAACCCCTCTGCCAGAAAACAGGAGTTCTGTGTTCAGTAAAACTTTATTTATAAAACAAAGTAATGGGCCAGAATAAAGCCAGTCCAATAAAGCCAGACCAGTGAAACTCTGGTTCTCTCTGACTGAAGAGGGGCTCTTCTCCCCATTCTCTACCTCTGCTGCTTGGAATATGAAAAATTCAAAGTAGGAAGCAGGACATCCAATTGCAATGAGAGGACAATGCCATCAGTACTGTTTGTATTTCACTTACTGAGAATTTTTAAAGAACATGAAATCTTGTGATTTCAAGCCAGGAGACTGTGATACATGTACTGAGAAAGAACTAAGAATGCAGGAGCACAAGACAAAGACAAACCTTTTTTTAAAAAAAAAAAAGATTTATTTATTTATTATGTATACAACATTCCTTCCATGTATGCTTGCTTGCCAGAAGAGGCATCCCCACTCACTAAAATGCTTGTGATTGGATGAAAAATGTCTTTCGTTTATAGAAACTGCCAATGAGGTCATCAAATAATCACCACCAAAATACAGGCTGGACTCTGACACGTTGGATAACCCCATGATGTACAGGACAGAGAAGAAGGTGGTAAAGCACTTGCTGCACAGGCAGGAGGATCTGAGTTCAAATCCACAGACCACATAACAAGCTAAGTATGACAGCACATAGGTGCATGCCTGACACTGAACTGCGATTAGTAACTAGCTAAATACCAGTAAGTCCTCTGAAGTCTCCTCACTTTTCATGCTTGTGTTGGCTTGGGGCAAGGGATATCATGCCACAACTTTAAAGTGTTTTAACACGGCTTCGTTGTTATTATATTTTGAGATAGAATCTCACAAAGTCTAAGCTACCCTCAAACATAGCTGTGGATGACCTTAAACACTGGATCCTTCTGCTTTCACCTCCAGGGTGCTGAAATCGTAGGTGAGTAGCATCCTACCTGTTTCTATACATTTTTGAGTCCATATCACTTGTGAAGGTTCTGACCTTGTGCAATGGGCTGTGTCCAAAGATTCTGTGCCTGCTATAAGGCAAGACAAAGCCATCCACTGACCAAAGCTGAAATCAAGAATGTCCAGAGACCACCTGATTGATCTATAGTTAGGTCATTTTCTTCAAATCCACTGCAAGGGTATATAATTACAAACTGATTTAGATGCCCACTGTGAGGAAATAATTCACTTTAGTATGACAAGAAAGACAAAAGCAACAGGAAGTATGTCTTTAAGAACACGATTCAGAAACTAGAGAAATGGCTCAGTGGAATAAAGCTCTTGCTGCTCTTGCAAAGGACTTGGGTTCAGAGCCAGCACTCACACGGTGGGGCACAATTATTCTTCCACAAAACCACACCCACTGGAGGCTTGTGTGAGAGTGGTGCTCCACAGTCTCACCGTGTTCCTGTGTAACACCTGCCCCCTTAAAACTTGCCTTTCTACTTTCACAGTATGTAACTATGATGTCATACCAGGTGAAATAAACACTGGAAACAGCACAGAACCAGACCTGGTTCGCTGTGCATCCATCAGCTGCTTCATGCAAACTGGACTGCGATTCTATCCTCCTCACTGTTTCCAAAACCACAGTCAATTGCCTCTGCCCACACACTTCCGCAGAGACGACACAGGTAAGAACATGCTTGTCTGGCAGCAGGACTGCTGTTTTGACTAGCTAGGCTTCCCATTACTCACAGCACGTGAAGCTGCTGTGTGGGCTTGGGGAGAATGTGTCAGGTGCTGCCTCAGCAAAGAAAGGAATTAAAATATGTTCTTGTCCTTTAGAAAAAAAAGAAAGACAGGGAGAAAGGGAAGGAGGAGGAGACGAGAATGTGAGGAGAAAGAGGGGAAAATGGAAGACAGCAATTTGAGCAAGGAAGATCCAGCACAGAGGAAGGAGGAAGGAGGAGGAGGGAGGAACAATAGAAAGGTAATCTGTCATCAGAAAGGGACTTGTTTCAGAGTTGCTTCTCCAAGAACAATACCGTATTCCTTAGATCCATATAAAAATACAAATTTTTTCTTTATTTTATTTTTTTTATTGTTAAAAGAAAAATTTACATTTACTCCCCTTGTCCCAGGCCCTCCCGCACCCCAATACCCCACCCGCCGTCCCCTTGCTTCCTTAAGATGGGGCAGGATATCCTGCCCTGTGGGAAGCCCAAGGCCCTCCCCGCTCCATCCCGGTCCAAGAAGTTGTGCATCCATATAGAATAGGTTCCCAAAAAGCCAATACATGCAGAAGAGATAGGTCCCTGTGCCATTATCATTGACTTCGGGGTCAGTCCCAATTGACAGCCATATTCAAAAAGCCAATTTGGTCATATGCTCATTCAGTCCTGGTCCAGTTGGATTTGATGAGCTCCCAATAGATCAAGCACACTGTCTCAGTTGGTGGGCCAGTCCCTCAGGGTCCTGACCTTCCTGCTCATCCTCTCCCTCCCTCCGCCCCTCCACTGGACCCTGGTAGCTCAGACTCTTGCTCTGATGCAAATGTGGGTCTCTGGCTCCATCCCCATCCGTCATGTGAAATCTCTATGGTGACGATCAAGACATTCAACAATGTAATCCTGGAAGAAGGTAATTAGTTTTATTAGTTCACAATGGCCCTCAACCACTTCAGACATTTCACCTGAAATATTCTAAAAAGAATCCCACCTCAGGCCTGAGAGCTTTGTGATCAGACTGAGTTAGAGTCGCTAGCCTTCCCTTTGACAGACAAGAAGAGTGAGGAGAGAGATGAAGCAGCATAACCAGGGGTTGGCTGCAGCTCTTGGGGAGAGGCTTTCCTGGAGCAAAGGACTGCTCTCTGGGCAGGACTCCAAGCTTACATCTGAGAGTGGTAGATGGGTAAGATTGTTTTCCCAAAAGGCATCTCTGAGGGCTCAAGATTTGGCTCCATTGGTAGAGTGGTTAGCAAGCATGCACCAAACCTCAGGTTTAGCCCCAACCGTACCTAAAACCTGCATAGTAGCTCACACTTGTGATACTAACACTTAGGAGGTAGAGGCAAGAGGATCATAAGTTCAAGACCAGTCTTGGCTGTATTGGGTTCTTGCACTAGTCTGGGCTAGAAACTTAGGGGGTTGGGGGAGTGGGGCATTCCTGTACATAGAAACAATAATGATAGTTCATGCAACAGAAAATTCCTGGGTTAAAAACCACACTGTGAACTGATCAGCTGGCTATGGTTCTTAATTTATGCTTTTTTGGAAATCAAATAAGAGTTAGAAAGGGAAATGCTATTGAAGTCTTTGTCGTTTGTGGATTTGCCCTGTCAGCAAGATTACCTGCTGTCAAAATAACTGGTTAAGAGAATTTAGAATCTTAGCTTTCACAGAGGGGAGAGAATTCATAAAACACAAGATTGCTCACCCTTGCATTTCCTACTTTCAAACAACATAATTCTCATATCTAATGATGATCTTGAAAAAAATATAACAACATTAAACTTTATACTGAGTTTAATATATTATTTCTTCCTTATTCCTTGTGGGGCTGGGGAGTAAATCTAGGGCTTGGCACAAGCTAGCCAAGTGTTCTATTGCTGAGCTACCTCGCCAGCCACCAGAGTTTACATTTTTATGAGAAACGAACCTAATGTAAATCCTTCAATTGACTGCCAAGCAGGTATTGTCACACACATCAGACAAAGGACCAGATGGTAGAGACTTAAGTTGTTGATCATGCAGTCTCTGCCACACCACTACCACTGCAGCACAGAGTCTGTCATATGTAACATGTTTATGAATGGACATTGCCATGTTCTCATAAAATTTTATTTACAAGTGATGGAGTACAATATTATCAGACAGGGAGTACTCTACAGACCTGGACTCTCACACCATAAAGTATGGTGTGATCACATAATTTTGTTCACTTCTCATCTAGGAGAAAAAAAGATCTATAAGTGAAGCTATTTTTCAGTATCACAGCCTCTCAACAAGACTACTTCTGCTAGTTATTCCTGTATCCCACCCAAACAGTGTACAGATGCTTTGATTTCCACCTGCCTTCATTCAGATCATAAATATCCTGCAAACAGGCATGTCTTCTTCCAGTCTTACTCTCAGCTCTGAGGTGATAGGAACTTTTGGTGGGAGAGCCTGGTAGAGGGAAGATGGTGAAGGGGGATAAAAAGGGGATTTTCAGACCTACTTATCTTGTTTGTTTCTCAACTGCCATGTGGTGCTATTTCCACTCCATCACATCCTCCCCAGCAAGATACCCTGCCTGGATGATGATAGGCCCAAGGCCCATCAACCATGGCTAAACCCACAGCCAGAGTAAACCATGAGAAATCTGTGGCTAAACCAACAGCCAAAATAAGCACTTCATTTTTCTTAATCAAGTATGTCAGATATTTTTCCACAGGAATTGAACATCACAGTACATCATTTAATTCCATGATAATCATCAGAAATTATAAAATATCCCTCCTCTCTTTTCTCTCTCTCTCTCTTTCATTTCCTTTTCCCCTGTCACAATCAAACTTCTAGAAATCTAAAGATGCTTTGCTACAGAACAGTATTATCTGAACCATCCCTGTATGCTGCATTTGGGTTCTTAAGCTCTTTAAGCGGCCTCTGAACATCATACATCAAGATCTATTTCTATTTTCCCAATTTGCTCGTACAAAGACATATCCAATTGTTAAAATCAAAGTCAAGTTCTGTGACAAATCAAAGTAAGTGACATTTAAGTTAATACATCTTATCAAATCACATCTATAGGAAGAGTGAGCAGGACTGATCAGCTGCATCACCTGTCTCTAATCATGAGGACCATGATGCTGTCCTCCAGGAATGGAAAAATTTAATGATCTCTCAATGATAGGTAGGCTCAGAAATTGAACAAATTTATCTGTTTTATGCCTCAGTTACATCTTGCATGTAGGAAAATTCTTCCAGACAATTAGAATATTTTACTTATTGGAGCATTTTACTTATGTTTTTTTTTAAAAAAATAATCTTAATAAAAATATTTTTAGGCTTATTGACTGGAGAACTTTAGAGACATAAGTGTTTCTGAACAGGGTTATCATAAGTGCATAAATGTTCCCAATCAATAAGGGCCAATTGGCTCTAAACGTACCTGGTCGTGTAGGTAGAAGATCATTTTCCTATGCACCACTCAAAAAGTGTTCCTATTTCTTAAAATGTATCCTAACATTCTTGGAAGGAAATCAATAATCTGTTAAAAATCAAAATCTGCTAAGTCCCCATGATCATTATTCTTAGAGCATTAAAATAAACTGTATTTTGTGTGTGTGTGTGTGTGTGCATTTGTGTGGGGGTTATGCATGTCTCTGTGTGCATGTGTGTGTGTGTGTGTGTGTGTGTGTGTGTGTGTGTGTGTGTGTGCAGATGGCCACGTGTGCTTAAAAAAATCTATGTCTGGGACTGAGGAGATAGCTAACTTGGTAAAGTGCTCATTTAGCAAGTACAAGGACATGAGTTCAAACAGCAGAAGCCAAGTTCAAAAGCACGCTGCTGTGGTAGACACTTGTAATCTCAGTAATAGGGAGGCAGAGGCAGACAGATTCATGGAGCTCACTGACCAGATAGCTTAGCCTGTTTTGTTAGTTCAAGATCAATGAAAGGCTATTTCATTGAAGAACACCCGAAGATCAACAGTTAAAATTGTCCTCTAACCTCAACCTGTACCCATGTGTGCACATGCATACACACACACACACACACACACACACACTTTTATATATGTGGTATTTGTTTCTTAGGTGTTCTGCAGAGCATAATCTTCCAGTCATAACCTCTCTTGAACTGAGCTAAGGGATATTAAGACAAATGAGCTTGGTTTGGAATCCAAACTGTATTAAATTTACTTCCCAAGCTTATTTCTTTGAGCCAATATTTACCAGTTATCCTATCCAGGATTAGGAATATTTGAAAAGTAGATCAACAAATTAATAAAAGTAATATTGCAAAAACACAGGATGGAAAACAAGAAAATACCCTAAATGCCAAGCACTACACACTGTACAAGGAAACAAGATGGCTCACACCCCTTTAAAAGAGAGTCCACACAGGTTTAATGGCATGCTGGAGATTGTGAGCTCCTTCTCCAACTTGTGGGGACACCAGACTGAAGGCTTGCTTCTGTGCCTATAAAGTAGATGGCAGGAGCTGTGGTCGATGCTTTCCCCAGTCTATAGGTCACTTACGTGAGGTTATTTAGAAAATATTAGCTAGTTGTGTCCTGAAGAGATACTTTCATTGTAGCCATCTACCACATCTGATTCTGACATTCTCTCATCACCTCCTTTGTTGTAATTCTCCCTGAACCTTGGGAGGAGGGAGTAAGATACAGATAACTCATTTAGGACGGAGTGCTCCATAGTCACTTATTCTCTGCACCTTGACCAGTTGTGGGTCTCCATGTTAATCATCATCCCCTGGAAATATAAACTTCTCTGATGATGCATTGATATATAGGATAACAACATGTCAGTAGAAGTCTATTTAATAGTATGTCCATTTAACAGAAAAATGGTAGCAGATGCTTTTAAGGCCTATAACTTGTCTAGCAATGGGTTCTTGGACAAATAATGGTACCAAGCGTGGGTTTTTCTTGTAGAGCAAGACTTATATTCAATCAGAAAAATGGTTATTTCCATGACATTCTTGCCACTGTTGTGCTAGTGGGCACATCTTGCCTGGCCAGTGATGATTATAGCTTGCAGGGCTTCACAGTTGGGTAAGACTGGTGATTACATTACTCCTTGGATGTTGTGTAAAGCATCTTCTTATACTATGAAAGCTAGCCAGTAGAAAGGAAACTTCTAGAGCTGCACCAGCTTTATTTTTTTCATGTTCTATGACTCAAATATGCGGAGTCTTTGGCTACAGAGTCTTACCATCAAGTTTTGAAGGGTAACTGAGAACATTATCACTAGCCTGTAATATTGGGAGTTTATGGGACCTCCCTTGCAAATGACACCAGCAGAAGTAACCCATCCCAGGCTTTTTATTTGTTAGTTGTGGTTTCCAATGGGTATTCTTGCTCCATTGTAGGTTTTTACAAAAATGATTAAATTCAGACAGCTGTGATTTTCAACCTAAAGTCAGCTTGCTTAGCTGACATCTTCTGATGGGTGAATGTCCTAAGTCAAGATTAACCTCCATATGTCTGAGTTGTCCACTTGATTGATGAAGTAAGCCAAGAGAATGAATAAATATGATTTTGGATATCAGGAATATTGGGTACTCTTGGTTGGGTGCTTATCCAAGTTTCTCTGGGAAAAATTCTTCTGTGAATGAAAAGATGGCTCTTTTCCAGATTCAATAAGTGAATGTGGTCAGAAAATCAGAACCCTTGCAGTGAAAACAGATATTTGGTGGTTATGACAAAGGGACCTGAGACACAGACACTTAATAAACTTTCTCAACAGTGGCTTTAAAACACTCAAAGGCAGAGAACTCACTTGCCCCATTAGAAAAAAAATCAGTTAATGAGGGATGATAAACATGGAAAATATTCACCCTTATTAGTCAGTAGGGAATTGCAAGACAAAACTATTCTACTACACTGAGACTCATATTTCATCCTAGTCAGAACAAGCCCTTAAGAAAACAATAAGTGACCTTGACTGTGGGAGGCAGGTTGCCACCAAGTCTGACAACATAGGTTCTATTCCAGGGACCCACATGATAAAAAAGTTATATATAACTGACTCTTGCAAGTTATACTTTGACCTTCAAATGCTGTTATGGTGAGCGCATAGGCATTCTGTCTCTCTCTCTGTTTCTCTCTGTGTGTCTCTCTCTCTTTCTCTTTCTGTCTCTCTCTCTTTCTCTTTTTCTTACACACACACACACAACACACACACATAATAAATGGGTAAATTAATTAAATTAAAATAAAACAATAAATGCTGGCAAGGATATGGACAAAAGGGAACCCTTATACACTTATGCACTTCTTGTGGGAATGTAAGTGTTACCATCTCTATGGTAGTCAAGATGGTAGTTTCTCAAAAGTTCACACCAAATCTTCTGTATGACCCTATATACCACTCTTGGGTGTTTATCTAAGGACCCCATATCCACAAAGCACAGAGCACTGTTCATAATGGCTAGTTATGGAACCAGCCTACGTGACCAACAATAGAGAAATGGATAAATAAAATGTGTCTTATATACTAAATGGAGTTTGTGTTAGCCATGAAAAAGGATGAAATCATGCCATTCTCAGGATGGTGCGCACAACTGGAGATAATCAGATTAAGTGAATTAATCCAGTCTCAGAAGTATAAATGTCATACATGTATTCTCTCCTTTGTGGTTCACAGATGTTTTATAGATACATAGAATCACACAGGTACATAAGGAATAAAAACAGATGTGAAATTGTCTGGGAAACAAAGGGAATGAATGAGAAGGGAAGAAGTGAGTAAAGGGAGGTAGGGTTAAATGATGAGGCATAGGTCCATCCTATAATATACTAAAATATGTAAATTTTAAATAATTAATTTAAAAAGTCAGTGAGACTTGAGGAGGAAGAATGAAAACCTGCCTAAAGGAATTCACCTTTGTTTTTGAGAAAGTTAAGGAAAGAGAATAAGAAGAGAGACTGGGTTTTGTCATGGTGGCCAATATGTGCACTGGCAGTATCCTGGACATCAATTAGTCCTTGCTGTGACTGAGCTTTGAGACCATGAAAAACATATATCATTTATATTGAGTATCATGGTTGTTGGATGAGATGTAGACTCATGTCTAGTCCCCAGTTGGTGAAACTATTTAGCAAAGATTAGTGTTGCGGAATATTAGCTGAAGATATATTGCATTTATTTATGTAGTGGAACATTTGTTGAATGATGCAAAAAAATATGTTGCATTCCATTCTTTTATGTTGCATTTGTTTAACTCTGTGAAGTTGTGCTACTAGGCCTGTCTAAAACACTTGATTGGTCTAATAAAGAGCTGAAAGTCCAATAACTAGGCAGAAAACAGGATAGGTGGGGCTGCCAGGCAGAAAGAATAAATAGAAGGAGAAAAAGAGAAGAGGAAGGATCATGAAAAAGAGAAGGAGAGGAAGATATCAGAAGCCAGCCACCAAGCTACACAGAAAGCCATGGAGTAAGAAATAAAGAAAATTTATAGAATAGAGAAAGAGAAAATCCCAGAGGCAAAAGGTAAATGGGATTATTTAACTTAAGAAAACCTGGCTAGAAACAAGCCAAGCCAAGGCCATCATTCATAAGTAAGACTAAGTCTCCATGTATTTATTTGGGGGCTCAGTGACAACAGATTAGGAGGTATGGCCTTGTTGGCGGAGGCTTTGAGGCTTCAAAATCGCACACCATTTCCAGGTAACTCTCTCTGTCTCTCTCTCTCTGTCTCTCTCTCTCTGTCTCTCTCTGTGTCTCTGTCTCTGTCTCTGTCTCTGTCTCTCTCTCTCTCTCTCTCTCTCTCTCTCTCTGCCTCATGTCTGTGGATCAGTTGTAAATTCTCAGCTACTGTACCAGCCCCCTGCCTGCCTGCCTGCTACCATGCTCCCCACCACCATAATGGTCATGGACGCTAACCCCTAGAACCATAAGCCCCAAATTAAATGCTTTATTTTATAAGTTATCATGGTCATTGTATCTTAGCACAAAAATAGAAAAGTAACTAAGACATGCATGACGTGAAGACAGTTCTCAAAGTATATGAAACCAACATAGAACAAGTCTGGGCTAATTCGGAAATAATTTTGAATGCTGAAGTATGATTTTCATGGACTGAAAATGAAATTTCTACTGAAATGTGATATCTGATTAAAAAACCAGGCAGGAGTGACAGCACATACCTTTAAATCAGCACCTAGAACGCTGAAGCAAGAGAATTGAAAGTTCAGTGCTGCATAGTGAAACCCTGTCTTTAAAAATCATTAACATCATTGTCACCATCAAACAAAATAAAAGTATAATTTAAATAAATTTCATTCCAATCAACTACTGCTCACCTATTATCCAGTGAAAGTTTAGATTTGTTTTACCTTTCTGAAGGTAAATAATTTAAAATGTTTGAACCAGGTTTCTAGCCTAGACTATTCTCTAGTTCCTTGTACAGTGGAGAACTTTAAAATCTCTATTCTAGATAGAGACTGATCTCATGAAGCCCCAGTCTGAACTCTAACATCAGTTATGTTTACAGACTCTCATACATTCAAGAAAAAAAATATATCTGTAACTACTTCCTAAAAGCAACACAGTCTATTTACTCAATATAGACAAAATGTGAAATTCTAAAAAGTTAAAAATAACCTGTGTGCTGTGAGCACAGTGAGTTTCTCTAAGAGCATGTAGGCTTACCTTAAGGAAATCCATTCACTAAATCCCAATTCTAATTCCTCACAGCAGAACAGAGAGAATTACCTCAATGGCCACTGAAAACAGCTTAACACCTGTTTATAATAGAGTAAACCACTGAACCAAAGATGAGAGAGATTTCTTATTTGAAAATCCTCTGTTCAAAAGAAAGAACGAGACTGCCGCCATTCCTATTCTGTTAAAGGGGCGAATAGTAGCTGCTCTTCTGGTAACAAAAAGCCACAAAGAGAAGCATCTTAGAGAAGAAAGAGCTTATCTTTTCTTAAGAGGCCAGAGCAGGAGTCCAAAATGGCAGGGGAGGCATGGTAAGAGGAATAGAAAATTGAAAAATCGTATCTCAGTCAGAAACAAAAAGCGGAAACTGTAAATTGGGAGATGTGGGTATGATCTCAAAGCCTGGCCCCTGTGACCAGCTGCCTCCAGATCAACTTCTTAAGGGTTTCACAACCTCCTTAGACAACACCAGCAATGAGGGAACCAAAGCTTCAAATACATGAACTAACCCCACCTGTAAGACTCTAATGAGTAATAACTATTAATCTTGCAAGCAATGTGTTATGAAATGCCTTCAAGATAAAATAATATAGTATATAAGATACCCATAAGGTAAGATTTTTATAGAGAAATTGCAAATCTTTCATTTAAAAATTTAGGTTCTGAGGAGATGATGTGGTGAATAAGCTGCTTGCTAAGAATGCAGAAGAACCTGAGGTCAAATCCACAGCACCCAAATGAAAGCAGGGCATGCCACATGCATGTCTGTAACCCCAGAGCTGTGGAAGATGCAGACTGAAAGACTGCCGGGGCTTGCTGTCATGGTGAAGTCAGGCTGTCTCAAGGAAATAAGGCTGGGAGTGATAAAATGTGCTTCTGTGTACATATACCACCACACATACAAACACACATACGCACACATACATGCACACACACATGTACTTGCACACATGCATATACACATGCATATGTGCACACACATCCACCCCCACACACACATGCACACATGCACAAACACCCAAATACTCACACATGTATGTGCACACACATGTACACACACAAGTAATTGAGTAAGCAACCTTAGGGAAAAGCTAAATCAAAGGAAATATACAACAATTTTTGGAACTGGAACTAAGCTTATTGGAATAAAGACCAGTCGGTGTTTGAATAAGCACCTTGGCAATGAAATTCAATCTCTTCATGGAAATCAGCTTGTAAAACCTACTTCTGGGAACCAGCTGTGAGGCCAGCCGAGGACAGCTCTCCATTTCGTAAAGAAGCATCTTCTGAATATGGTGGACCCCAATTCAGTATTACCTTGTCAGAGAAAGCAGTGAAAATAAGAAAAGAATATACAAACTGTATTATTTTCCTTTTAACTTAAAAAATAGTTTTGACTTAGACGATGTTTACAAAAAAACTAAGGAATAAACAGTTGCCTGTTTATTAACAATTATCAATAAAAATTTGGCAGGATTGTACAATATGATTCCTTCCCTGATTCCATTGTGCCTAGAAAGCTGCCAGCAACTGGCTTTATAACAGCAGGCACTTGCTGCAAAAGTGAGCAGATGGGCAGGCAACTGCAGCTTCCCCAAACCTCACATGCACCTTCTGGGACAGCGCCTTTGACGGTTACTGTGGTCAGCCCTCACTCTCCTCTGGAAAGCATAGTTTTCGAGCATAGTAAGATGGGATTTGACTTGAGGGGTGCTGTGGGACCTGAGGGCTGGCTCCACATTCCCAGGTTCTGAACACATGGAAGTGAGGGCCAGAGTGCATTTCCATCAGGGCAATGACCTCACTGGTGATAGAAATTCAACCAGCACATGGGCCTGTGGGGTAGAGAAGTCTGTAGGATCAAAAACGCACAACGCTGACTTAAGTACCGTGCTCCAGACAACCATCATGACGCATGCAAGCAAAAGGGTCAGGAGATCACTCAGTGAAACAGGAGAACCTGAGCTGGATCCCAGAACCCATGCTAAAAAACAAAACAGAACCAGAAAAAAAAAAAACAAGAAAACAAAATCTGCCTGCGCTTGTACTCCCAGAGCTGGGGAGATAGAGGCAGCTGCATCCTTGGAAAGTGTTGGATATACTTGGAGAGTTCCAGGCCAATGAGAAACCCAGTCTCAAAACACAAGGCAAACAGTACTTGAGAACACCACCCAAGGTTGTCCTCTGACCTCCACACACATCATCACACAAGACACATGAAGCCAAATAAAGACATCACTTCAGCATCCCAATTGAAAAACCCCAAAGTATAAATGTTCAGTGCAGAAAAGAATGTGCTTGCCAAACAAAACTGGAATAACGGGCACGTGAATTGAAGGTAAGAATAATCTATGCCTTCCCGTTCCTTCTCCGCCCATTGCTCTTTACCAGAAACTATAAAAAGTAACCGTGGTGAGTCCCACCACAGACGAACTCCACTCATAGGAGGAAACCATCCACACCTTTGGCCAGGACTTACAGTAATTCTGAAGCAGAGCAGTGGGTGTGAATAGCAACTCCCGTCAGTGTGATACACACAGAGACAGACATAACATTTCTTGCAGAGCAGAGATGAATGGCAGTGCCCAGAGAAAGCGGGTCACGTGCAGGCTCCCCATGTGCCAGTGGCCACTGACGACTTAGAAACATTTCTCTTTTCATGAGAAAACAAAGCATAAGTGTGCTTGTATTCTCATGGCCTTTCTCCTTGGAAAACCTACAGTTCAGTGACATGAGACAAAAGGACTCCGTCTTTTTATCTGACAGAGTCTTCCATTTTTGTTACAGGAAATAACTGAACATGGAGTCATATCGTTTCTCCACAGAGGCTCAGCGGTCGCGGCTCCACAGATTATCCACCAGCAGCTGTGAGGAGCATGGACTTTCCCTAGAAGGAGGCAGAGAAGGCTACTCAGAAACCACGGGCAACTTTCTCCAGTTCACCTGTCTTTTTTTTTTTTTCTTCTGTTTTTAAAGAGCCATGGGTCTGTAAAATGTTGAATTATTTGCAGGAAAGGTAAACACTGCCAAGAACAACAAGCTCCTTCCTTAGGAGGCAGGGGACTGTAAGGCAAATTGGTCTTCAGATTGACAATTTACACTGGAGCAGCAGTGAACCCCTTTGGCCCTGCCTCTTCCCCAGAACTACATTAGACAGAAGATAAATCTTGGCTGGAGTGATTATGAATTGTGTACTCAAGGGGTAGGGGAAATTAAAATTGATCTCTTCTATAAATACCTTAGGCAAAGTGGGGTGCGTGTGTGTGTGTGTGTGTGTGTGTGTGTGTGTGTGTGTGTGTGTGTGTGTGTGTGAGAATAAGTAGACAGAGAGGCTTGGTAACTGGGTTAAATGGCCCAACAATTCTAGATGACATGTTCTTTGTGGCTTGCTGTGACTTTTAGACCTGGAGAAGATACTTCCCTGGGTAAAGGGCCAGAAACCCAGCTCTCAGAAACACATTCTCAAAGAACACATGCTAGAGTCTCCAAGGAGACTTATAGGCCAGGGCTGACTAATGTAAACAGGAGAAACCAGCTAAGTTTGAATGGCATACAAACAACAAGTGATTGTTTAACGTAAGCGTGTCCTAATTATTACATGTGCCCTGGTTGCACAAAAACGCTATTCACTGTTTATCTGAAATTCAAATGTAACTTTACCTTCTCTATTTTTACCAGCTAAATCTGGCAAGCTTGTCCGTCATTCATATTAACTAGATGGATGTTTTTTATACCCCTAACTGCTAAGTCACACCAAACTCATACTGAATAAATACAAGCAACGTCTCTGTGTAGAGGCCAAAAGATTAAGCACTCTTTACGAGATGAAACCCCAGCAGCACACTCTAAGAAGGTAACTGTATAGCTTACTTCAGGGAGTTGGACTTCCCAGAGGTCACATTCAGGAAAGTTTTGCAAATCACCACACCCAGGACCCAACCAGGCCAGAGACTCTACGGGGGGTGCAATCTTTGCGGATACCTCATCCAACCACAGCTGTATTCTGATGAGTAGCAACATGCCTGCAATGAGTCAGTATCGTGGCTAATGTTGACATTGCTAGCCTAGCCTAGCAGGAAAACTTGGTCGCTTGACCTCTTCTTTCTTTGAAATTCAATAGAAAGCTCACAGCTACTAAAGGTAGCTAAAGGGTGAGGAGAGAATTAAGACTTCGTAAAGTACAAATTAGATGGTTACACACAGGCAGGTCAGGCTAGTTTTTGTGGACATGACTGTTAAGTTGAACACCCATAAATCTGTGCTTTAATCAAGGAAAGGAACCATATGGAGACAGACATGCTGTCTGTCTTGTATGACTGATAACATACAAGGGAAGGCACAAATGTCTATTTCTTTTCTTGGAGGTAGGGTTGATGAGTGTGCAGATGCATGTGTGTGCCAGAGGTCAAACTTGGGAGTCATGCCTCGGAAACCATCATCTTGTTATCAGGGAAAGGGTTTTCACTGGCCTGGACCATACCAAATCAGCCTGGTTGGTTGGCCAGTGACCCCACTGTCCCTGCCTTCCCAGGGCTGGGATTACAAGTGAATGTAACCACACCTGGCTTTTCACATGGGTGCTGATAATGGAACTCATGTTCTGAGCCATTTCTCCAGATACAAAGTGCATATATCAAGTACATATTTCTTCACTTAATAGTCTATTCCTATCCCATCCCTTCCCCATTAAAAATGAAAGAAGAAAACCATTTTCTACTAATGTCAGCCAAAGAATCCCCCAAAACTGCTAAAAGATCCAACCAAATTCATTACTTTTTATTCCAAGAATTGGTCCCTTTTAAGTGTGATGTGCCCTTAAAACTGTCAAATGTTGCAAAGATCAGAGATCACATTTTCTTAGCAAATGAAGATGACCCATCAGGAAAATGTATTGATTGCTGATTCAGAGAGAATGCTTGCTGTCTTTGTCCTGAGAAGACTGATAAGTGGCTACAGGGCTACATGTCCCAAGCTTGCCTTGCAGAAAGCCTAAAGAGCTGCTGTATCCATAAGACTCTGAGCCCAGCATTCAAGGAGAACATTCTAAAGTCAGGCCCCAAATCTTACCACAACCATGGCTCCACAGCCTTTGACACAGAGTAAACTGACTTTATACACTAGTGTATGCCCTGCCTTTTATGTACCCTAAACAGTCTGAGTTGTTGGATTACAAACACACTTTTCTTTTTGTAGTATTTATTGTTAGTATTATTATTTATAACTTTTATTATTTTCTTCTTTAACAGTTTCATACACATACTCTGATTACTCTCCTATCTCTCTCCTTCATTGGGTTGTTTCTGCCATTTCAACCCTCAAAAGAGTGGAACTCTGAAAGGATATGGAGTTAATGGAATCCTTCGTTCTTGGTGGAGCACGGCCAGTGATCTCCATTGACCAAACAGATGGAATCTTTAGAGTGGCTGATAAGGACAGCTGAAAGTGTAATTGTCAAGTTAATCTTTGGATAACTTTCTCTCCTTTCCTTATGAAACTCCATTGACTCACCCATGCAGAGCACTTTGTATAATAGGATCTGCCCCGCAGACGACAAGCTCAAGCTGATTAGGTGAATCTGTCCAAAGCGGGTGTGAGCTCTTGGTGACAGGATCCTGTGACTTCTTTTCCTCTTCCTCGTAGGTTTTCAGCAGCATGCCCCACCCACCCCCCACATCTTCAACTTTACTCTCAAAAATATGTATTTCCATCCATAAAACTCTTCTAAGTTAACCTCAGCACACTCACCTATACTTTCAGGAGGGTGCCCACATCTGTCTCCTATAAGTGTTCCTTCTGCCAACCTTGCATCTTGCCTCATTAGCTCATGTCAGACAGTGGCATTTACCTACTTACAGGACTCCATGAATCTCCATATATAGTCCTGATCATACACTCCTGCGGGGGAGAAGAAGAAACACTTAGAGGATTATCATTTTCCATTGACTCAACTCCCTATGCAGAAGAGACAGGAATTACAGTCTGAGGAGATTTGTGAAGAGAGATGTTGGCAAACATCCCCAGATCTCCACAGGCATCCAGGAAGTCTTTACTTTAGGAATCTGGTACAATAAGAGGAAAATATAATCTGACAAATGCTGCCACTTTACATTGAACTGATCCCCAATACATGATCTTTGTATTATATAAATGTATTTCTAGTACCAGGCAGGGTTAACTCTGTTAGAGAAAGCATGATGTCATACAGAGACTGCACAATGTTCTGTCATTGGATACCAAGTTCCTGAGCATGCAGAAACACACCAAGATGAAGCAGTAGAAAGAACCCATTTAACCAAACTATTGAAGTTATGATGAACTTTAAATAAGGTAGTCATTATTTCCCAAAATTCACATAACAAAAATAATGAAGCACAATTAGAGAAATTGTACTGTTTAAAATAAAATTAAAACTCTGGAGTTGAAAGTGTGATAGGCCAAAATTTGGACTTAACTGTGCTTAACAGTGGGTTGATAGAGAAGGAAAGACAGCGAGTTGATCAGAGAAATAAGACACATGTCATCAGAGTCGCTGCTGTCAACAGACAGGAAAAAAGTAAAACAGCATAGATGCACCGGGGAGAGAGCCCAGTTGACCAAGGGCTTGCTTTGCAAGCAGAGGGTCTGGGCTCAGTTCCCAGAATCTACAGACACAGAGTTATGCACTTCTAGACTCAGTGGTGGGGTAGCAGAGACAGACAGATTCCTTGGACTCACTATCCAGCCAGCCAGGACCACTCCAAGCAAAAGAGAGACCCTCAGAAAGCAAGGTGAATGGCTCCTGAGAAGCAATAGCCAAGGTGATCCTCTGACCTCCACATGCATGCACACACATGTACCTATACACAAGAGCATGAACACATACACATACACACAAAATAAATACATAAATGAAAAGACATGCATTATGTGCTCACATTCCATTTGTCTATCTATTTGTGTGTTGGGCCTTCTCTCTATGCCATATACATGAGTGTTGAATGTATGCTATATAATAAGCAACTACATTTCTATAGTAACAGAAGTAGGGAGGGAAAAAAGCAGATAAAATGCAAGGCGAAAATTGTTTTTCCAAAACTAATCTTACATATATATATGTGTGTGTGTGTGTGTGTGTGTGTGTGTATACACAAGATACAAGACATATATTGTATAAATATATAATGTGTATATAGTATATAGTGTATTCTCTTTGTGCATGCGGTACATTGATGCTGTAAGCAGATGTCTTTCAGCTGGAGGACTCTGGGCTCAGCCTCTATGGTTATGGATGTCTGCACATGGCAGGTTTGGGACCTCCTATGGCCCTACTATGGTACCAGCACATACTCTGCAGCATTGGTCAACTGAATGGCAGAATGGATGTTATTTTGAGGGAAAGGAAAGAAGGTAAGAAAAAGAGACTAAAAAGATACAAACTCACATAGTATTAATATGATGGGGCCAATACAGAGTGGGCCTGGTGGGAATTCTACCCTCAGCACCTTCTGGGACTGTCATTTTTGGAGGAACACTGTAGCAGTTTAAGGAAATATCTAGTATTTTATCACCTGTGTCTCAGTCCCATTCCAATGGTCTTAGCAATTGTTTTAAAAGCATTATGGTGAGGCTAAAAGTACCCACTTTGAGAGTTATCACAAGAGGAGGGAGAGGAAGGCTGGCGCCTGTGGTAGCAGGTCTGTAATCCCAGAGGCTCACCGCCGTCATCAGTTATCCCTTGAGCTGGCAAGGAAGGGCTGCTCCCATGACCACATAAAGGGGGTTCTGGGCTTCTGTCACCTCAGAGTGCCAACAGCAGGTCCTTACCATTATTATTCCAAAATGGTCACAGTGCTTCTTCTACAAGTTCTGGAGAACATATGTCACTATCATGATTGGTTCATGGTGGATAAGTGTCACACTCCTTCACAGACAGAACCATAGGAAAAAAAAACTGTAATCTCTAAACAGGCAGCTACACACATATGCCTCTGGGAGTGAAACCAGAACTCAGAAGTGTATGTTCTGAGAGCTGTGTGAAGAAGGTTTGTAGATGAAGCGAATGAGGGAAGAACAATCTGCTTTCCATGTTTTATTTTAA
>JAQHUG010000113.1:558348-578075 GCA_028555095.1 Dicrostonyx torquatus
CGCAGGAATGCCAGGGAAGCTTCCTGCTTCCCAGACTTTATCCTAGCCCTGCCTCTACTTCCTGTCTGGTTGACCTGCCTATACTTCCTGCCTGGCCAATCAGCATTTATTTAAAACATGATTGACAGGATACAGAATTGTCCTGCACCATGTGTCTGACTTTCAGATTTACATTATTTTTCTTTACACTGAAGAACTTACTTTAATGCTACTTGCTAAGATTGTGTATTAACAAGAAACTTCCTTTATTTTATTTTATTTTCCTAGAAGAGCCTGGAGCTAGGTGTCCAGGCAAGGCTCCAATAAAATATTTACTCTTGAGCATGCCTCATTAACAACAGAACTGGTAGTTAGTAGAGAGGTCTCTTAGGAATCTAAAAATAGAGGTAAGAACCACTGTGTTATCCAACTATAATACTAATCTAAAGCAACATGCCACAGATGCATCTTCAAATTCAAGTCTATGTCAGTGCTACTCATAGCAACCAAGACATGGACCCAGCCTAGGTGCCTAGCAACAGGTGAATGGATAAAGAAAAGATGGTAGACACCCAGTTGTCTTACCCACTTGTCTGCTGTGGTGGTAAAATATATGGACAAAAGGAGCTGAAGGAAGAGATGGTTTGTTTTAGCTCATAGGTTAAGGCTACCTTCTGCCATCATACAAAAGCCTTAGCAGCAGTAGCTTGAAGCAGTTGGTTCCATTCTTACTCCAGTCAAGAAGCAAGGAGCAACAGATGCTCATGCTTAGCTCACTCTCTCCTTTTTATGCAGTCTAGGATTCTAGCCCAGGGATTGGCACCACCCACGGTGGGCAGATCTTCCCACATTAATTACCCTGATCAAGAAATTCCCCCACAAGAATGGACAGAAGCCCATCTCTCAGGTGAGTCTAGTTCCCATCAAGTTGATAATTGAGATCCATCATCACAACAGTAGATCTAGTCAGCCACAAACAGTTTTGAAATGATGTCATTGACAAAGGAAATGGATGGAGACTGGAAACTGTCATACTAAGCAAAGTAAATCAGACTCCAGATGCAAATGCCATATGGGTTTTTTTCCTCATATTTGGAATTTAAACCTTAAACCTGCATGAAGAAAACATGAAAGTGGAAGAAAAGCCACATGGAAGAAGGAGGAAAACCTAGAGGGAATGGGGAGAAGTGAAGAAGAGTCCATAATGGGGGAATGCAGTAAATGCATATTTTCTCCCACATGTGGAATCTAGATCATATTTCCATTATAAATAGTATGTGACATCAAAGCAGAAGTGGGATTGTTTTGTAGGATAGAAGTGACCATGGGAAGGGGTGACAGGAGAGGGTAATGGTGGATGAATATGAGTCAATTATAACAACACACACATAAGAAGTTGTCATTCATAATGAAGTATGCCATTTTGGGTACTAATTCAAAATTAATTTTAAGGACTTTTTGGGGAAGGGAGAACAGAACATTGGTTATATCTAACTTGTTTCCCATCTTCTTTTCAGAAGCTGAGGTTTTCTCCAGTCTTCATTGTGAGGTTCTGGTAGGTACTCCAAAAGTATATGAGGCCCCTCCTGTGGCTAAGTGGCTCTCAGCTTGATTCCGTTATGGTTTAGGTCACTCTACCTAATGCATGACTTTTCCTGGAGAGACATAAACAAACATGGCTTCACTCCAACAGAGAGAGCAGTGACACACCCACTCCAGGTCTGAGCCTTTGAGAGTGCTGTATCTACCTACAGCAGGGATAGGGGACTCCTGAAAAGCTGCACCCCTGTAGTGTCCCAGCCCTGCATGGGTGATCACTGCCACAGAACTTCCCACTTCCTGTGTACTTAAGCATAGCCAAGGTCACTTGCGACTGCAGCAATGGGAATCTGATGAGCCTCACTTCTACAGGCTACCATGCCTTTGCTAGGGATCTAGCTGTTAACTGTGATAATCTGCTTATATTGTTCCATGGCTTTGGGCCTCTGCCAAGGCCTTTCTTGATGACCACAGAAGCTGTCCTTTGTGATGGGGACATTCATTTTAGGCCTAGAGGACACAGCTTCTCTACAGCATCCCAACTGGTGCTCAGGGGGGTTGTGATCCAGAAAGAGGTAGTTTTTACTTTGGCACATTGTTTCTCCATTTGGGGCAGTGGTCTGCTCTGTGACCTCACTTCCCTAACATATGTAAGAAAGACTATTTTTTTTCAGTTTTGCTTGTGCTTTGCCCTTATGATGGAATGAAGACTTCTAAGTTCTTAGAATACTAGGACTGAAACTAGGAGCTATTGCGAGGTCTTTGGTTTGTGTTTGCTGCTGTTGTTTTTGCTGGTTTTTTAATCACCTCTTTAAATTTTACTTGTACTGCAGCCTTGACTCTGAAGACTCATGAATAATTCTGAGGCCAGATCTCTGTGACACAGAGCCCTAAATACTCACAGAACTGCTATGTGGAGCTGGGTTGATATCCAACCAATTTTGTATTTAAAATTCCTTCATTCAGGAGCTGGTTGTTGGAGATGACTCAGGAAAGTCCATGAAGCATGAGATATGAGTTTGATCCCCAGAAACCACATAAAAGCCAGGCACAGCAATGCTCTGGTGATCCTGGCATGGGGAGTCCGGGGGTTCTCTGGAGCACAGTGATGCACTGGTGAACTCAACTCAGGAGTCAGGTGGTTCTCTGGGACAGGGGGATGCTCTGGTGATCCTGGCACGGGGAATCAGGTGGTTCTCTGGAGCACAGTGATACTTTGGTGATCCTGGCATAGGGAGTCAGATGGTTCTCTGGAGCACAGTGATGCACTGGTGAGCTCAACTCAGGAATCAGGTGGTTCTCTGGGGCACAGTGATGCACTGGTGAGCTCAACTCAGGAGTCAGGGGGTTCTTTGGGGCACAGTGATGCACTGGTGAGCTAAACTCAGGAGTCAGGGGGTTCTTTGGGGCACAGTGATGCACTGGTGAGCTCAACTCAGGAGTCAGGGGGTTCTCTGGGACAGGGTGTTGCGCTGGTGATCCTGGCATGGGGAGTCAGGTGGTTCTCTGGAGCACAGTGATGCACTGGTGATCCTGGCATAGGGAACCAGGTGGTTCTCTGGGACAGGGTGATGCACTGGTGAGCTCAACTCAGGAGTCAGGTGGTTCTCTGGGGCACAGTGATGCTCTGGTGATCCTGGCATAGGGAACCAGGTGGTTCTCTGGAGTACAGTGACGCACTGGTGAGCTCAGCTGGGGAGTCAGGTGGTTCTCTGGGACAGGGTGATGCACTGGTTCTCTGGAGCACAGTGATGCACTGGTGAACTCAACTCAGGAGTCAGGTGGTTCTCTGGGACAGGGTGATGTTCTGGTGATCCTGGCATGGGGAGTCAGGTGGTTCTCTGGAGCTTGGTGGCCTGTCATCCTGGCCTACTTGGCAAGTTCCAAGGCAGTAAGAGACCTTGTCTAAACAAAAGGTGGACAGAATCTGAAAACTAATACCCAGTGTCACATTCTTGACCTCACACCCATGAGCAGAAGTACGCATGCATTTGTGCTATACACATGTGTCTCCTCAAATACATGTACACACAGAGACATATACATGTGCCCCCTACAAACACATGTATCCACACAGATGATACATTTGCCATACAGCATAAACATAAAAATTATAAATTAAATCAAATTTATGGAGAAAATCATAACATTATATAATCATAGTAGGAAAATGTAAAATAATAAAACTCCTGTGTAATGGTCAATTTATTTAATTATTTTCTTAATCATGTTTTAAATGTGTATATGTAAAGTACTAGTTGCAGTTTTCAAAAGGAAAAGACAGGAAGAAAACAAAGTCAAATAAAAATCATACTTATTTTAATATTTATAATTGTCAATATTATTAAAATGTATTAATTATATTAAGATTCAATAACTTGTATGAAAACACAATGAGTGAATGCATTTTTCTGTCTCTCTGTCTCTGTTTCTCTCTCTCTTTTCAAGATAGGGTTTCTCTGTGAAACAGTCCTGGCTGTCCTAGAACTCACTTTGTAGCCAAATGAGTGTATTTCTACTTCATATAATTCATTGTGATGAAAAATACTTCAAAATATTGAATTAATATTTTCTTTATTATTTTAAACTTGTCTTTATATCTCATTGACGTGCTATCATTAGAATTTTGAGATCAGAAAATTCCAACTTGATTATAGTTTTTTATTATTACATATCTTCTTGTCTGTGTTGATATTTTTTACCAACTTGATACAAAATAAAGTTATCTGGGGAAAGGGCACCTCAGCTGAGGAAATTGCCTCCTTTGAATTGGCCTGTGGGCATATCTTTAGGGAGTTTTCTTGATTGGTAACAAATACAAGAAGGACCAGCCCACTGTGGTTGGTGCTACTCTTGGTCACGTGCTCCTTAGATGGTTTACAGAAGCAGCCTGTGCATAACATGGGGAGCAAGCTGTAAGTAGCATTCCTCCATAGTCCCTGCTTCAGTCCTGCTCTCCTATTGAGAGAGGCCTCTTGTTGGTTCCTGGCTGCTCAGCCCCAAACTGATCACACAGAAACTATATTATTTAAATCACTGCTTGGCCCATTAGCTCTAGCTTCTTATTGGCTAACTCTTACATCTTAATTTAACCCATTTCTAGTAATCTGTGTATCACCACAAGGCTGTGGCTTACTGGGTAAAGTTCTGGCATCTGTCTCCAGTGGGGTTACATGACTTCTCTCTAACTACACATCCTTCCTCCTAGCATTCAGTTTGGTTTTCCCTGCCTACCTGAGTTCTGCTCTATCAACAGGCCAAGGCAGTTTCTTTACTCATTGACCAATAAAAGCAACACATAGACAGAAGGACCTCCCACATCTTTCTCCAGATTCCAGCCCTGATTTCTTGCTGACTTCCTTCAGGCATGAACTGTCACCTGCAAGTGTAAGATGAAATAAGCTCTTCTATTCCTCACCAAGTTGCTTTTGGTCAGCGTTATCACAACAACAGAAAACCAGCCAGAACACTGTCCCATCATTGTCCTTAGTTATCCTCTGCAGATGCTTATGCACAGGGATGTTTTGTCTCGTTTCTCAGGGTAAGCATACAGTTAAACATGGAGTGAACACAGATGATCAACAACCTACCTTAAACTTCATTAAGTGATGGAAGAGAGAAAAGAAAAAAGTATAGGACAAACATGTCAATAGAGACTAACCATTAATGTCGGTCACTATGAGAGAAGCAGACAGAAACCCACATTTCTTCAAAGTAAAATTCAGCAAAGAAACAATGGGAGCCCCAATGCACATTGGAAGTGCCACACAATTACAACAAAAATGCACCTCGAGTGGTAGGTTGAAAAGTTATTGTTGCTGCAAAAATTGGCCCAGAGACTTATAGTTGGTATGAAGAAAGCTGTTCAAATATTTTGGCTTCCTCCTAACTACTCTCCAGTGAAATACATAGATCCTTGTCAAAGTTTACACTTGGCCTCCAAGCCTCTACTCAAAGTCAAATAAATATACACAGGTCATCAAATTTCAGAGGCAAAAAAACATTCCAAAGTGGGCAAAGTGTTTGCTATGGAAGCCAAAGGACCTGAGTTTGAATTCCCAGAACAACCATAAAGTTGGATGCATAGCGTGAGCACCTGTGCTCCTACAGTGAGATGGCAGGCAGAGACAGGGGGATCCCCAAAAAGTTCACAAGACAGAAAACCTTGGGTACACAGCAAAGAATAGCAGAGTCCCTACCTAGGACTAAGTGCTAAGTGGAACCAATGCCTGAGATTGTCCTTTGACCAATAGTATGACACAAACACAGTGTCATACACACACACACACACATACACACACACACATACACACACACACACACACAAGAATAGTGAAGAGGAAGCAAAAACACTGGTGGATTTCTTATATCACATATGCAAGTTTCTGGTTTCTATCATTTCCAGAAATTAGAAATAAAAGAAAAGAAATTATCAGAAAAAAATCATGAAGAAAAAAGTAGCTTTTTAATACAATTAATTTCAAAACCACATAGTGTGCTGTATCCTAAAAGAATTTCAATACAGTAGAGAAAATCCTAAAAGTCAGAAGAATCAAATAAGAAAGTCATATTAGCTTTCCCAAAATCAAAATGACATCAGACTTGTTAGTCATAACGTGGATGCTACAAAATTTAGAACAATATAAAAACATTAGGAGAAGAAATTTTCCATTTAAAATCTTGATGAACAGAGAAATCACGTATAGCAAAATGAAGATTTGTCAGTGACAGAGGCTGTAGCTCAGTTGATGGCTTGTGTAGATGCATGAAGTCCTGGTTCACACCCAGAGATGCATAAATTACCTGCAGCCACATCTATAAAGTCAAAAGTCTGGAGGTAGAGGAAGAAGGGTCAAGAGTTCAAGGTCATTCTTAGTTACTACCTAAGTTTGAGGTCAGTCTGAACTGAATGAAACCCTGTCTCAAAATAAAACCAAACAAAACAAATAGAAGCAACAACAAAGAACAGACAAGAGATTAAAGACAGCTGTGTGGACACTCCACTGGACGGTGATCAGAAAGAAGACTCAGGAGACCACATCCAAAGAGAAAGGTGGCAGTTCTGTCACAGGCTACATGGAGGTCACATGGTTTGAGAATTGGTCAGTGATCACTTGACAAGGACAGTATGGTGGCTAAGTGGGATTCCAAACACCAAATAGACAGGGAGTAGTTGAACACAAACTGTAATCCCATCAGGGGAGGCAGAGGCAGGAGTTTAAGATCATCCCCAGCTATAGAGTGAATTCCAGGCCAGCCTGAATTACAGAACTATCTACAAACAAAGAGATTAGAAAAAATGATGATAAGCTTAAATGTTTCCAATATAAGATTTCATCATTCAAATATTAAAAAGACATCACAAAGCAAATTAAAGAGTAAGTTACAAGAGGGTGAACTACATTTAAAATCTGTAAAAGTGAGAAATAATTAGAATCCAAGTACATAAAGAATTTCCTGAAATTAATAAGTAAAGACAAACGATATTTATAAGTACATTTGGGGAATTGTAATGGCCATGAGCTTCAATGAGAATTTCTCAGAAATATTTGGGGGAAAAGTAAAATCAAACAATGAATAACATTTTATACTAATAAAAATGCAATCAAAAGCTTGTATTTATACTAAATATAAGGGAAGAAACTTGAAAGAGAGTAAAGGGTGTGTGGGGGAGGAAGTTAGAGGAAGTCCTAGCCGACCTCTCCAAGCAGTGCACCTATTACCTGAAAACATTACATAAACCTATGTTTTTTCCTGTAAGAATGCTGCCTGGAATAATTAGTATATCAGTGTACATGATTGCTCTCACCTATGCAGCCCTCTTTGATTTATTTCCCCTGGTTTATACTGTTGTTAAAAGCATATTGCATTACAAGTCTATGAAGATATTTCAAATATAAAGTTGCATTGTTTAGAAAAATATTACAGAAGGTAAGAACTGGAAACTTGCTTCAACACTACAGACTGATAGGGTATTGTCTGTTAAAACGGCAGAAGTGAGCCTGCCATTGTTGATTCAATTTCTAGTCAAGGACTCCATAGAGCCCCTCATAGCTTTGTAGTAAGGAGGCAGGTGGAAGAATGTTCTTCACTAATGTTCTTGCATGTTTTGTTGATGGATTTTAGTGCGAATTCAACATCCATCAGTAGATGAAAACAAATCCATTGTGTCTGTAGAAAAGTAATAGGATATTTGTAACTACAAAACTAATTAGAACTGCATGCATGCAAGCCTCAAAAAAGCCACTGACGTGTAAAAGTATGTTTTACAAGCATACAAGCAATAAGATTCAATTACGTAAGGTTGAAAGCCTGCAGTTCACTCCCTGGGGAGCTAAACAAACAGAGGGAAACTATGGACACTTCATGACATGGACAATAACAAAGATGGTCTGGTTTCTGTCTCTATTAGACAGCAAGCAAACTGTGATCTTAAACATTGTCAGTAGTTTAAATGGTATTTATAATTTTTTATTTCTCAAATGAGTTGATGGATAGTTGGAAATTTACTATATTGTTCTTTTGTTTTGTGTTCACTTTTGGGTCTTATGCAGTCCTGGCTGGCCTCAGACCTGCTATGTAGCTTGGGGATAAACCTGAACTTTTGATCTTTGTCCTGCCTCCACCTTGGCAGTGTTGTGATTGAAGTTGTACACCACCGCACCTGGCTTATGTGGTGCAGGGTATCAAACCCAGGGCTTCCAGTGTGCCAGGTAAGGACTGTACCCACTGAACCACATCCCCAAGCCATGAAATTTTATATAAAGGAATTTTAAAATAAAATATGTTCACATAGTTTTTATTTTTATTTTATTTATTTATTTTGGTTTTTCGAGATAGGGTTTCTCTGTAGCTTTGAAGCCTGTCCTGGAACTAACTCTTGTAGACCAGGCTGGCCTCGACTCACAGAGATCCACCTGCTTCTGCCTCCCGAGTGCTGGGATTAAAGGCATGTGCCACCACTACCCAGCCACATAGTTTTTAAAAGATATATCTTCCAAGAGGAAATGACAAATTCATGAGAAAAAGTCACAGTCATGAGTGTGAACACATGTCAGCCTTGAAAGGCATCTAGTCACAACTGTATGGGCTATACATACAGCTCTTTTAGATTTTATTATATAGTAAGGAAAATTTTTAATTAAAAAACACAGCTAACCAAATTAAAATATATATCTTTCAGAGCTACAACCCAAATTGGAACAACCATTAACACTGGCATTAATAGAATATTCCCCCAGGGGAGGTATGCCTCTCTGCGCTTTCTGGCAATCTCTAATAATGTCGCCCTTGAGGTACAAAGATCACATCTAGCAAACAAACTTGACCTTGAAATCAATCCCCCTGTTCTGATTAGCTTTTTGTCAGCATGACACATTTTTGAGGAAGGAATCTCAACTTTGAAAATGCTTCCATCTAAATGGCCTGTAAGCAAGATTATAGGGCATTTTCTTGATTAATAATTGCTATCTTAGGGCATAGACCACTGTGGGCAGTGCCAGCTTTGGGAAGATGTTTTTTTTTTTTTTTTATAAGAAACAAGTTGGGTAAGCCATGAACAGCAGCAAGCCAGTAAGCAGTGTTCCTCCGTGTTCTCCATTTCAGTTCCTGCTTTATCTTTCCATCATAAGGGACTACAACTAAAAGCTGAAATAAAGCTTTTCCTCCCTAAGATGCCTTTGGTCTTTAGTCTTCATGGTCTTTATCACAGCAATAGAAAGCAAACTAATATACCCACAAAATAAGGATGCTGCTGCTGCTGCTAAATATGAAAGCCACCCACCCCCTCTAAATAAATAAGTCAGTCACACAAAATTCTCATTCAGCTATCAGGCTCATGTGCACGCATGTGTATACACACACACACACACACACACACACACAGGTACTTACATGTTAACACAACGATTACAGGTGACACAGTTCAGTCCTGATCCTTTAAACATCACTGGTATGTTCATGATATTCAGAGAGCTGAATTGAGCCCTGATCTTGTTGAAATTCATATTGAAATGCCCAGTTGTCCAATTTCACCTTTATTTGGGTGTCTGATAGGCAGGTTAAAAATGAGCATAACCAGTAAGACTCTGAGAATTCTGAGAACCCTGAGAAACAAGAAACCCAACTTTCCAAACAGCAAAGTTAGCCAATGACAAGTCACAGATTCACAGTGTCTAGAGTGCCTTAACTTCTTCATCTGTAAGATGGTTGTATGCATGTATGTGTACATGTATGTGTATACATGTGCAAGTCAGCGGTCAACTTCAAGCATCCTTGCTCAGTTGCATTTCATCTTGTCTTTTGAGACATGGTGGTCTCTCACTTTTGCCTGAAGTTTACCCGTTCAACTAGGCTGGCTAGTCAAGAAGCCCCAGAGATCTTCCTGCTCCACCTCCCTGGTGCAGGGATTTCAAATTTATAATGGCTTCTGGGAAAGAACTCATGACCTTGCTCATCAAACACTTTACTGACTGAGATATCTCCCTAGCCCTAGAGATGATTTTTATAGCTCCTACTTCTTATAATTTTGATGAAGAGCCCATGACCAGATGCAGACATCGGTGCCGATTCTCACAGTAAGCACAGGAATGCTATGTGGTATCCTCACCTTTGCTACCAATGCCCTCTTACTAAGGCAGACAGTTAGAACTTATGTTGATTTTCTCCTCGATTTCTCTGCTTCTGCACCAAGGAGGATGCTGGGTGTACTTGGACTTTGTTCTAGGACTCTCAGATGCATCTGGCAATGCAAAGGACTACATTGGCTATTGATTGGTCAACTGACATTATGTTTTTAAAAAGTTTGTCCAGTTCGTGGGCTAAATTAGATCCATTCAACACCTTCAATTAGGTGTTTTACAAAAGGTACTTACTTCCAATTAGGTTCATAGAATATCATCACAATTATTACAGATTTGGAGCTTATTTAGTACAGACTCCTGCCAGGCTCCTGGCCAAAGACATCACGGTTTCCTTCTGACTCAAGAACTTTACAACAACCAGCTATCACACAGCTTGTTTCTGAGCTGAAAGTCAGTACTGACCAGGAAAGCTGATTAATGTGAACGAAAAGCTTGGCCAAGCACAGGGTGAGCCAACAGCCGTGTTCCCGCGGCTCGGGAACACCTGTGAATATTCTCAAATGCACTAGACCTCATTAGCAGACGTTGTTTTTTCCTCTTGCTGAATTAAGAATTCCTATGACCTGGTTAAGCAAATACTCAGTGGAAGGATAGCCTATATTTCCTATGAAACACCGGAGGAAAGAATACGAGCCTTGTCTCCCTATGACGACTGCAGAGTCTAATCATTCATCCTGCCCCACTACCCACACCGGGCTTAGACAGTCAGAGTCTGTCTGCCAGGTAGAGAGGCTTAATGTCCCTCTTGAGGAGAAATTAACTGCTAAACCAGACAGAGGTGAAGCACAGTTCTGTCTTCTGTCCTCAATGCAGCCATTTTTCTCTTTTAATCTCACTCTTCCGTTTAAGCAGAATGAAAACTTGGATCTTTGCCTTGAGCAAATTTCACATCCAAGGCTCAAATTCTGGGATCCCGCAGAGGTGAGATGCTTCTGGAAGAGCTCTGAGACCAGTTGAAGAACAGAAAGGAGCTAATGGGCAGTCCTCTCTCAAAAGTCCATCTGGGGTGGGGGGATGGGGGTGGGTGGTAGTCACTCAGAAAAATCTTGCTAGATTAGTTAACTCTGAAAGTTAACAGCACCCAGACAATTCAATGACAGCAAGCCCAAACAGACTCAGGGACTCCAGTCTGGCATGGCTCTGCTTGCTGGGATCCAAGGTAGAGCAAGCTGGAGAGAAACTGTCCTGTTAGAGGTACAGCCAGCTGGCTTGAAGAGTCAGTCCTTTTCTGCTCTGGGGATGTGTGTCTTCAACAAAGTAGAAATGCATGTGCACTGAACACATCCTAAGAGGAAGCAAGATGTACTAGCACAATGTTTCTCAACCTCCCTAACGCTGAGAGCTTTCAATACAGTTCCTCATGTGTGGTGACTCCCAACCATAAAATTATTTTCTTTGCTACTTCATAACTGCAACTTTGCTACTGTTATGAATTGAAATATAAATATCTGTGTTTTCGGATAGACTTAGGCAAGTTCTGTGAAAGGGTCATTTGGCCCCCAAAGGAGTCACGCAACCTACAGGTTGAGAACCACTGTACTAGACAGTGCTCGAGAGAAACCAAATGGATAGGGTTGGGGGTGTCTCTCAGTTGATGGAGTGCTTGCCTAGCATGTCAAACCCCGGGTTCAAGGCCCGGTACCACACTCATCATGTATGATGACACATTCCAGTTATCCCAGTCCTGAGATGGAGGTAGGAGGACTGAAAGTTTTACGTTATCTTCAGCTAATCCGTGAATTTTAAAACAGCCTGAGAATTGATACAACATCTCAAGAGGCAAGTAAGTAAAAAAATAAACATGTTCTCTTGGAATCATCAATTGGTTCATGGACTGCAAGTTGCCAAACATACAAAGTAAGGATAAACTGGCAAGATGGAGACCCAGTAGGTTCTCAGATCAGAGCAAATATGATCTAAGGTCGATGAAGACCTAACCTGGGACTCACTCTGTAGCTCAGAGGGGCCCCAAACTTGTAATTCTCCTGTCTCAGCCTCCCAAGCAGCAGAGACTCCAGGCCTGTACCACCAGACCCACACATTTTTTTTATTATTTCAAACAAAAATGTGGAAATTGCACACAATTCCTTGTTTCCAAGGTTATGCCACCTCCAAAAAAATGAAGAGGTCGCTTCAGATTTACCATAGGAATTAACTTTAGCATTGTAACTCACAACTTAATTTCTGCATCCTCATGCTTTTCCATGTCATAATTAACATGTTTAAATGTCAAGTAATATAGAACAAAACAAAATAGATATCTGAAGAATAAACAAATCTCACTTTTAAGACTATAGATAAGACTTTTCTCTCCCTATGTAATAATACTGTCACACAGTTCTTTCTTAAAGCTGACTTGTTTGTCATCCTGCTGCCTAATTCCATTTTTCTTTAGTTATCTATTATATTTTATCATATGCATGTGTGAGGGCATTATGTATGTATGCTGTGTGTGTATGAATACGTGTGTGTGTGCAGGCGCAAATATATGCACATGTATATGGAAGACAGGACAAAATCAAGTGTCATTCTTTAGTAGATATCCTCCCTTTGAATCTGTTTCTTTGAGACAGGGTCTCTCATTGAAACCCGGAGCTCCTCTATTAGACTATGCTGGCTGGCCAGACAGAGAGCCCCACAGATCTTCCTGTCTTTACCTCATCACGGCTTCTTATGTGGGTGCCAGGGATGCAATGTTGATCTGCCTATTTGCAAGCAAGCTCTTATGTCCTGCCACATCCCATAGCCACTTCTAAACAACCACTCAGAGGATTAATATTAATTACGGGATGCTTAGTTGAATAGCTCATGCTTATCTCAAACTAGCTCTTACTTTTAAGTCAACCCATTTCTACTAATCTGTGTTTTTGACACATGTCTCGTGGCTTTACCTGTGCCCTAATACATCTTGCTCCTCTGGCAGCTAACTAGCACCTCCTGACTATGCTCTTCTTCGTTCCATTATCCTTGGTTTGGTTGCCCTGCCTATACTTTCTCCCTGGCTACTGGTCAATCAATGTTTTATTAAACCAGTTTGAGTGACAAATCTTTACAATATACAAGAGGATTTTTTCCCCACAGCATTCACTTCCTCAACTGAGCTTTCACCTCAGTGTACACCTTTGTTTTCTACCTTGCCAGTGGAAGACAGTAACACAAACCCTAACCCTACTCTAACCCTCGCGGGTTAGAGTACATGAACACATGAACACAGATCCCCATTCATTGACTCGCCACTAGATAGAATAAATAGAGCCCCTTTCATCCTGAAAGCTCAAGGCCAACCCTTCTGTCCTTTTCTGAGTCATTATCTGAACATTTTCCTAATTGCTGCAGTGTTGTCTTTAGTTCAGCACCGAAGAATGAAACCTGACATTCAGCATGCCATATTTGAAAATTCCTTTGTGGTCTTAGGAGAATAATAACGTATAAAAAAAGCCAGAGGATCGGTTACCTAATTCTATCTCTGTGAATGACTTTCAGCAGAAAGCATTTACAATTAGATCTCTTATGCCACTGTGCATGGAAGGGAATGTGCAATCTGGCAGAACATGGCTCTTGAAAGCATGTGTAGTCTGCTCCTGTCATGGGTCTGAAGAGACACTGCCACCTTTTTCTCTGGTCTCTATAGAAGACCTGCTTCCATGTGACACTGGATCTAAGTGAATATGATCAACTCACTGCTTTCATAACTGCAATGGCTCTGGGTGTGACATACAGCAAAACCCATGAACTACACCCAAACAGGCTAGCAGCTGAGATTTCTAGAAACAATGAGTTGTTTTCATTTGCTAATTTGTAGGTTTTTTTTTTCTGCCACATGAGAACTTCTTTCCTATCCTTACCCTCTCCACAGCAGCACTTAATAGCTCCTCTCTTAGCATAGCCTTGGCAACTGCATCCTTACAGATGATGCGCTATCACACTTTGTGCTAGAGGATGTGATGGACTCACAGAGTTTCAGAGGAACAACTCTCAGGGGACTTCTAGCTGAGTACAAAAGAAAGCTGAAAAATAGCCTCAGTGTGCATTGCACACACATACCCTTGAAGTTCTCAGGAGATACAACACCCTAGGTCTGCTTACCTTTACCCATTCACAATTCCAGGCTCGCAAATGCTTTCTCAGATATTCAGATTAATCTGATGTTTGTGGAATAAGTCGTATGTTTGTGTGTGTGCAGGCCCACTTGTGTACACGTGTGTGTGTTTGTGTGCTTGCCCGTGTATGAGGGTCAGAGGTTAAGCGTAAGTGTATTCCTCTATTTCTCTCCATCTTTCTTTTGAGAGGCAATATCGTCCTGAACTTTGAGCTTAATGGTTAGTCTAGGCTGGCTGGCCAGTGAACCACAGGAATCTGTTCGTCTCCGTCTCTCAAGTACTGGCATGCCAGCATGCCAGAGTTTTTACTCGGGTGCTGGGGTTTAAATTCAGATCATCCTGCTTGCACCAAACACTTTGCCCCAGTGAGCCTTCTTCATGGCCCCTGGTGGCTCAACATTCTTTAAGGACTCACAGTAATTCCCTTACGGGAGATTTCCCCTTTTCAGAATAGTTATGTGTCTGCTTTTGTTTTCCTTGACCTCATTTTCCCACCTTCTGCTTCATGGTTGAAAATGCTTAAATTGAAAAGCAGGAACAGACACCAGTTACTAAGGAACACTCTACTTCAAGGTTAAAAAAGGGCTGTCTTTGAATTTTGATGATATTTATAGCTTCTTAATAGGAAAGCTAGATCACCAGTCTTGGCTCATTTGCAAAATTTTAAACAAGGCAACACATAAGGGAAGTTATGAAGAATAATACAGCTACAGCGCAGGAAATCCAAGCTTCAGTCAGGTCCAGGACAAAATGGCAGTTTTTATCAGGTTCCCATGAGAAGCTCTGTTGGGAAAGACGGCAACAAGCTGTCCTCTCCATCAGAGCTGAGCTTGGACTATGATGGAACTATGGGATCCCATTTTAGGAACAGGCAACACTGGATGAAATACAAACATCCAAGTACCAAACTGGTAGAGTGATACTGTTCCTAAGAAGCAGAACCAAGGACACCCACAAAAAAATTCACATTTTAAGCCATGCTCCCGGGGTATCTGCACACCTGTTCCCCATGCTTTCCCATTGCCTCTGGTGGAAGGTCATTGCACTGAAGAAAGAAAAACAGTTCCACCTTATAAATAGAAAGAATACAGCAAATGTAATTTGCCTAAAGAAAAATATTAATGAGATAAATAAACCCAAACTCGAGGAAAGTGTCATCTGAAATGTGTTCATCACTGTCAATCTGAGTCACTCTTGAAATGCTTCCCAGTTCAGATCACCTGGAGGCTGGTGCTAAATTAGTATTAGCAGAGTTACCTTCTCACTTGAAGTCTGTGTTTCCAAGGAAGAGGCTGGGTGAATGTTCCCTGCTCCGGCTCCATATGAAAGACAGCGGGAAAATCAGCCGGAGGAAAGCCTCCGTCCCGTATGCTTTATTTGAGTAGCAAGGACCCTGTTCCACACCTCAGTGCTGGAAATGGATTCTGACACCCACTGAGCTGCAGCCCTAATCTACAGGAGTATTTCTCCAGGGCTGAGGTTACAGCTTCGGTGGTAAAGAGCTGACCAAGCAAGCATGAAAACATGAGTTTGACCCCCCAAATTCACATTTTACAATAGGCAGATATGGTAAAGCATACTTATAAGGCTGCTATGGAGAGGTAGAGACAGGCAGATCCCTGGGACTCATTGGCCGGCCAGCCTAGCCTACATGGTCAATTCCAGATTCTAGGGAGAGACTCTGATATACCTGAAGCCCAGGGCTCCATCCTTAATGCGTGGAATACACGCATGCGCGTGCGCGCGTGCGCGCGCGCGCGCACACACACACACACACACACACACACACACACCACTACAAGCAACACTCTATGTACGCATATAAATTCTCTATCCCACCTAGTGTATGCTATTTGCACATTTCTGTAGCCCACCTTTTGGACCAACTTTTGATTCTTACATATAGTTCTGCAAAACTTAGAAAATTGCTTAATTTCTCAGTTGCTCCTTATCATTATCTGTAAAATGGATATGATGAAGACCTGGGGGAATTTTTTTAAGGGCCTAAATGGATAATAAAGTCCCCAGATGTACACCCAACATATAGGTCAACAGAAGTTAGCAAGCATGTGTGAGGGTGTGCACACATGAGCATATGTGCACCTGGTGCTAGGGCTGGCATACAGGGCTATGCACACCGTTACCATTGAGTTAATCCTTATCCATGACAATTAGTAATACACATGACTAAACCATTGTCTTTGAATCTCCATTATAGAACAATACTGCCTTTCAGCTCTGTATTTCTTACTACCTCACACACTTGGGAGCTTGTGCTCAGAACTGCCTTTATCCTTTTTCAGCTCCATGCCCACACTGCCTTAGATAGAGGGCACTCTTTGTGAAATGAATGAGATTATGTCCTGCAATTGAGAGCTCAGAGGGCAAGACGTTTCAATAATCTCTGGAAACATTTTCCTTTTTACAATGGAGGACTATAGCCCTCCTACTTGGTTAGTAACCACCTACTACCATGTATTGAAATTACCAGTCTTTAATGATTTTTAAATGATTGTAATGAAAGTTATAGAACAATGACTAACATGTCTATCTGAAAAAAACCAGGAGTAAGACTGTGGTCTCTACCTCATCCAAGTCACCAGTGTGAGAGTGGAGAACATGAGGCTGAAGAGCCACAGGAGCTGCCACCCAAGGAAGCAAAGCCATGCTTTGAATGGATGTGGCTCTCAATCAGCTGTGTTTTCATGGGACAATCCTCAGGCCAAGACAGGGTCTCCAACTGAGTAACAGCTTTCTGCAGAATCTGTCAGCATTTGTAATAAAATGCATTGGCCTTTAAACTTAAAAGTGATAACATTGTGAAGTTAAGGGCATGTATCCACATATTTAGTTGTATTTTAGACATATATTTGAGTCACATTTTTTGTGAGTGTGTGTGCTATGCATGTATGTTATTCATAACACACACAACACACATACACACAGGTTGAAATCTGGCATCTTCAATCACTTTCTGATGTAGGAGTCCTGTCTGTGTGCTGTGATTACCATTCATAAATAAAGAAACTGCCTTGGCCTGTTGATAGGGCAAAACTTAGGTAGGCAGGGAAGACTGGACTGAATGCTGGGAGAAAGAAGTGCAAAGTAAAGAGATTTCATGGATCTGCCATCACCATTGGAGATAGACGTGCTGAAACTTTGCTGGTAGGCCACGACCACGTGGTGATATACAGATTAACAGAAATGGGCAAAAATTAAGATGTAAGAGTTAGCCAGTCAGAAACTAGAGCTAATGGGCCAAGCAGTGATTTAATGAATACAGTTTCTGTGTGATTATTTCGGGCCTGGGAGACTTTGACAAACAAGCAGCCCCTCCTGCTACAGCTTTCCATGTTATTTTATTTGAGACAGGGTCTCTCACTCAGCTCACCAATTTTGCTAGGATGCCCCAGGCATCCTCCTGCCTCTGCTTCCCCAGCACTGGGATTACAGGAGCTTTTACATGAGTTCTGAGAATCTGAACACAGGCACTCACACTGGGCAGCAAGCACTTCATCGACCAAACCATCCATGACCACAGCATCTGGCTCCGTGTTGTCTTGCCCTCAGGAATCCACAGGGCAGCAGAGGGACCACTTCCTTTTTCTTCCTGCTGTCTGAACAAAGCATCTTCCCTGGGAAGGGAGGCGGGGAACAGGAAATGTTCCTTCCCTTGGTGATCTGTGTATCTTTCCCCAGAAGGTTTCAAAATTGTGTAAGTGAAATCCCACACAGTTCATGAACGGAACAATCTCTACCTGCACTATAAATAATTTTCTCTTTGGGGAATAGGGTTTTGTTTTCAATATGAATGAGCTGAGCAGTACTCACAGACAAGCCTGCCTGGGAGAGGCAGATTCTGTGGCAATTGTCAATTAGATTTGGTTTTCTAAAATGATCATAATCTTAGTTTACATCACTGCTGCATGAGTAATTGTGACAATTCCCAGAAGCTTATTCTCAAGTCCCATTTTGGTCTGTGAACTTCTAAATCTCATTTTTAACTTACTTAAAATTCACACCGGTAATGGTGAGAGTGACGGTTTCCTCCTCCTCCTTCCCCCATCTCTCTTGCTTTCATATTGGGGTTCTCTGTGTCTGTCTTAAAGCTTGATAACTGTTATTTACAGTAAAATATTACTGCTTTTCAGCCCTCATGAAAAAAAAATGAGAGAACACACACCCGATAAACACACACATTCTCCGGTTGTGCCTGCTGGGACCCGTGCTGACGGTAAGCTGCTGCCACTGACTGACCTAACTAGCCAGACTTCCACGGGTCTTATTACCTAGCCTAGCAGCCAGAAAAGAGGCAGCAACAACAAAGAAACCAGAAACAGCAAGAAAAAAAATAACAACTTACTATTAACCAGACGTAACAGTACACACCTGCAGTCCCGGGCAGAGGCCAAAGCATCAGAAGATCAAAATCATCCCTGGCTACATAGTGAGCTCAAGGCTAGCCTGGGCTACATAAAACTGTGTCTCTAATTTCCTGAGCATTGGAAGTTAGAGTACTTCTTAATTTGGCATTTAATCCTCTCTAAAGTTACTCATGCTAGCTGGAGTAGTTTCCCTGGGTGTCTAAGCTATTGGAAATCCATCTGAACCTTAGTGAAGTTAACCAAAAGGCACATTCTGTCACATCTCAAGTTCTGCAAGGTGGGACTTCCAAAGCAGCTCATCCCAGAGACATTCAGAAAGATGTTGCCGATAATAGCTGGGGTCAGGGGCAGATCCAAGCTTTTCTCTTTGGCCTGGTACCGGGGTAAGTGTACTGCGTGAGTCCCCAGGTACCTCCTTGTCTGTCCTTGCATCTTTGTGGGATCTGTCTCCAGGCAGCTTCAGGACAACAGGTCCTCTGACTTCAAGAACATTCTCCCAAAGCATGCCTCCAAAGGTTGCAAGGACCAAGACAGAAGTTGGGCCACCATTTATTTCTTAACCCAGAGATCACCTAGAGTCACCGCAACCATTTCCCGTTATTAGAAGTAAAACACCAAGTTCAATCAGCAGCAAGAGGAGAAAATGACCCCAGATTTTGAGTAAAGACATAGAAACGACTTACAGATATAATTCAAAGTCACCATGGTGGTTACGTTCAGTAATCCCTCATTCTCACAAATGCCATGTGGTATACACAAGTATACCTGTGTCTTCCTTAAAAGAAAATCTTATGATTTGGGAAAGAAGGGGTCTGATGGTAGAGGACCTCTTCTCCCCGAGAATGAGGCCCTGATTTCTACCCTCAGTGCTGCGAAAAAATAGAAAAATGTTTCATCCACCCTTCCTCGATCTCCACCCTCCCACAACCCCAGGCTCTCCCCGGTTCTTCCTTTCTCCCTTCTACACCCGCCCTTTCACCTACCCCCTTCCTCAATCCCTACCTCCACCCCTATCCCTACTCCCGTGCTTCCAACTTTTGTCTGACGATCTTGTTTGCTTCCGACTTCCAGGAAAATCTATA
>JAQHUG010000113.1:580135-610170 GCA_028555095.1 Dicrostonyx torquatus
AATATCTCACCCATATTCTTGAAAATAACACCAGTTAAACTCATTGGCACACACACACACACACACACACACACACACGTGCACACGTGCACACGTACACACACACATACGCACTCACTCATGCGCACACACCATAAAAGCAGAAGAGTAACTTGCTGCGAAAAAGAAAGATATTAATAGTAAGAGGAGAACAAGAGAGGTGTCAAAGGTAAGTATGATCAAAATAAACTCTACTCATGTGGGAAAATGTTACACTGAAACCTTACGGTGTATGCTTAATATATGCTAATGAAAATGGAAACAGTAAAAGGCGCACATGCAGAGGATTTTTTTTAAGATGGTGCTGTAGTATCACGTACTAAATCGTGTTGACATATCAGTACCATGGCAGCCATAAAATCTGATGGACAGAATAAGGAGGAAAGAATTCTTAGCTCTAAACTTAATTTATATGAGTCCCAAGAAAATGAACTCAACCAAAATCATTTAAAAATCAAAGAAACATATTTTACAGAACAGGCATTCTATGCTGCCTACTTACTTCTGTTCCCACCGTGTGTGTGTTTGTGTGTGTGCGTGTGTGTGAATGCATGCGTGCGTGTGTGTGTGTGCACGTGGGTGTGTACAGGCATACAGACTTCCTCTATCACTCTCTACCTTCCTTACTTTATTAAATATGATTTTCCTTCCTGAACAGGGCTGGAATTTGCCGTTTGGGCAACACTAGCTGGCCAGATGCTCCAGGGGTCCCCTTTTCTCCATCTCTCCAGCACTGGGGAAAACAGGAGTTTGTGGGTGGTGGTGGCAGTTGGTTGGTTGTTTACTTGAGAAGGTTGGAAACTTCAGGTGAGGGCTCCACACTGAAGGGGTAGGTTACAAGTAACTACAGGAGAGATATCTCCTCGCTACAGTACCAAGCACACTGAAAACGAAGCATTTGTCCTGCTGTGGATGCTAAAGTGGCTGAGTTTGAAAGCACAGGCATTTCCCTGCAGATTTGCTTCCTCTCCAGTATCCCTGGCAGTCTTGAGACAGAGTGCCCCAGAGGTTCTTTGTTTAGCATATCAGAGTGAAGGATAGCTTGTGCTCTGAATTCACACACCGGTAATAATTGTCTCAATGACTCTGGGGACATTTTTGTATCTTGGAATTTAATTAATACTCTGTTAAAATGTAATCCAAGTTGAAATGACATTGTTAGCTATCTCCTGTGAACTATCCATAACCGTTGACTGGATTAAAATGCAAAAATCCACAGACTAAAAACAGCACCAAAATGAAGGCGCCAAGACTTGGGTTTTCAACACTGTCTAAGACATCGTAAGCTTGGAGGCCGGAAGTGCAGCTCATTTTCTCAAGCTCCTTGTGGGATTACCCAAGATCCCTCAGTCACTGGTCGTGGGGGAGGGCCAGAAACACAGCTCCAAGGTACAACCTCCTTTGGCCTGGTGCTCTCTTCTGAGACCTCCAAGAATCTTAACTCCACCGCAGAAAAGAATTTCAGGATGAGCCAGTATGAAGCAGAGTTGGAAAGAGATTTAAACATAGATTTAAGCATGGGGTTAATAGGAAGAGAGACGCTTGAGAAAAAGAAAATGCATACCGAAGTGCTAAGGTATGGGCTTCTCAGGAGAGCTGTGCTACAACGGCTTTGTGGTGGACACACCTTTGAAAGGGTGGCTTCTGCTAGCTTCACTCAGACATTTCTGCGGAACTTTTTCTCTCTGTTTCTCAGTAAGTCAGATCCTAGTGTGGTTCCGGGGGCGACTATAACAGGACTAGAAACGAGAAGGTAAAACATACTTTGCACAGGTAGTTTGAACACGTTTTTACTGCTTATCGAGTTTATAATCTTAGTTGTGGGATTTCTAGAAAATTGTACATTTGTGCCTGGGAAAGGAGTAAGGCTGTTTTTGAAAGTCATGCCTGTTCAGGCCTTAAGCGCTGCTGTTTTAACATCCTTCTATGGACTTCACGTATACAAGGACTGCTGTCTCTATATAGACCAACTTTGCTGTAAATGTTAATTTTTCAGAAGTCTAAACTGTCAGCTGGAGGCTTTACCAGACCCTGGATGAGAAAGTTGCTGCCTTCTGTCCAGGTAGCAATTATTAAGATCACTTGAGACTCAACCCACAACCACTGATGAATCCATAGCTTAAAATTAGATGTCCAAAATGAGGAGATTAAGAAACACATTATTATTGAAATTCTGTCTGGAGCCATCTTTGCAACCAAGGTACTTGACAAGCACCAAGGCTTCCTGTGAGAGCCAGTTGTCCACTGGCTGATTGAGAGTTGCTTATGGGAGGGTGAGGCTCATCTGTAGGTGTGTCTGTGAGGAACTTTCCAGAAAATAAGGGGGCGGGCAAGAAAACTAGTGAGCCATGTTCTGCATTCCCCTTCTCTGCCTCCTGGCCTGTGCCCTGCCACTACTGAGTCAAATCCTCTGAAGCTATGAGCAGACTATAACCTTCCTTTTTTTACAAGTTACTATGTGTCCAGCATGTTGTCCCAGTGAAACAAAAATAACAAATACACTTGCCATTTGCTACTGTTAGGTAAACGCATATAAAAAAATCTAACTTTAATTCATAAAGAGTTATTGAGATTTGACTAGATAGAGATAAAACATAGGCCAGCCTGGTCTACATAGCTAGTTCCAGGCTAGCAACAGCTGCATAGTAAACTTCAGTCACCATAAAAGGAGGAGGGGTGGATAGAGACTTATAAAACCAGGTCATGACAGCACACAGAAATGTAGTCAAAACACACCTTCTCACCAATGCCTCTTTTGGTGTCCACATAGAAACTGTTTTAGCAGTAAACGGGTCATGAAGGACTCGCCCAATAGGATCAGACTAAGTTAAATGGCTGAGTCCCGGGTGAGTGGGCCAGTGGAGGAAGAAAATGTGTGTTAACATCTGGCTTTACTGAGTGCAGCCCACCAGCTCATAGACTTCTATCCAAAGATTAAGTTCCTTCTGCCTTCTCCATGAGACCTGGGTAGAGGGCCCCACTGTGTGAGGTAATGCTACTGAGGGGCCATCAAACCTTGGGAGGTTGCCTAGGGCAGGAGACTCTATCCTTTGAGCAGCTGGATGCCATTGAGATATTCAGGAGACAGAAACTAGAGTTTCTACATCATCTTCCATATTTGAAAGCAGAAGCTACACCAGTGGAAAGTGCAGAGTGAGGACTAGGTGGGTCTTCAGGGTTGGGTTTTGCAGAAGAAAGGGAGTCGGGGGAGGATACAGAGGCAGTGGCTTAAACCATCCTCAGACAAGACAACAGATTCATTAATATGTCAATAAGCAGTATGGGTGGGGTCTAAGGAAAGTTTCAACCCTGCCAGGAAAGATATCTACTCTGAAAGGGTCTGAGGGCAGGGAAGGTCTCCCACTGCAATGAAGCGGGCTTGGTTAATATGTGATCTGTGCTACCCACTGAGGAAAAGGAGCAGAACATCCGTGACTCAGGAGTCACTTTCCCTGTGGTCTGGGAGTGGGACTTAGGTAACAGAAACCCATGCAACCCAACAGTCGCCAGACCACCTCCAGCCTGGGCATCGCTGGGAGTGTGAGCACATTCCTGCTCTGTTCACAGCCCTCTCTGCTTCGGAAGGCCTGAGTTCTCTGACAGGAAGAACATTGCTTTGGCGTTTTGAGAGAGGCAGGTGGTGGCTTAAACTTGACAACTAAGAGAGCAGGAGCAGAAACCAACTGACTTGGGAACAGTTTGTGGGGCGTGAAAAAGAGGGAGAAGTCAGCTGAGCTGGCTGTTTGTGGACTATTCCATGTGTGTCCCGCAGGTTCCAAAGGCTCTGTTTGCTCTCAATGTGCCCCCTCTCTGTGTGCCAGGAGGCAGCTCTAGTGGACACTGCCCACCTCCAACTTTCCCTCTGAAATATTCTGGAATAGTGATTACAGCCTAAACACCAGTTCTATCCAGTGTAGGAGGGACTCTACCACCTGAAAGTAAACACTTGGTATAAAATCACAGCTGTCTGCCCTTTATTTCCATGAACTTCTGCTGTCTCTGTTTCACAGGAGGGTTTAATAGGGACTGTTTCAAGCGTACTAAGGAGTAAGGTTTTCTTTTGTTTTGGACCATATGGAAGAAGAAATAAGAAGTCAATTGTGCTGACCGTCTAGTCACCTCTAAAAAGAAGTACATAGAAAGATTTGATGTTCTGAATATTGCCTTAAACAGAGCCACGCTGATCACGTCTATCTACAAAGCCATGAACTGGTGTAGGAGGGTTCTTCTGTAGTTTGTGTTGCTTTCATTGGTTAATAAAGAGACTTCCTTGGCCATTTGATAGGGCAGCCCTTAGGTGGGCAGAGTAGAGAGAACAGAAGGCTGGGAAGAAAGGAAGTGTGGCAGATGCCATGATGCTCCTACCCGAGATGGACGTAGATTAGACTCATGCCGGTAAGCCACAACACGTGGTGATACACAGACTATTAGAAATGGGTTAGTTTAAGATGTGAGAGTTACCCAAGAAGAGGCTAATAATGGGCCAGGCAGAGTTTAAATGAATACAGTTTGTGTGTAATCATTTCGGGTATAAGCTAGCCATGCGGCCGCGGCTGGGAGCCAGGCGCTGGGAATGAACGGCTGCACTCCTCTCAGATGCTGAGAATACAGCCCGCACCTCTTACTACAATGAACTTGTGAGGTCTGCCTAGGTATTGCTGGTGATGTTTTCTCTTTGTGTTTGCTTTTTCTTGGTATGTGTTTTGTGCTGTGTGTGTGTGTGTGTGTTTCACACATATAAGTGGGTGCTTGTGTGCATGGATGTATATGCATGTGAAAGTCAGAGCAGAGCCTCCAGTGTTGGTTGATTACCTTGTATGGTTTGAGACAGGATCTCTCAGCCAAGTGAGCTAGACTAGGTGGTCAGCAAGCGTCCAGAAGTCTGCCTGACTATACTTTTCATCTCAGTACTGCTGGGATTGCAGGCGTGTGACACCATGCCAGTTTTGTATGTGAATTCTGGGACTCAGGTCCTCAAGCTTTCAAAACTGGTGCTTTGTCTACCAAGCCATCTCTCTAGCTGGAATGTGTGTTGTGCGTATAACCAGTACTCTTTTAGGGCTTTAAGTATGTTCATCACCATGCCTAAGTGCAATTAAATAGCTTGGATTTTGATGATTACCAAATGTTTGTATGGACAGTTTTAAGAAAGAATGCATCATTCTCAGTCTCCCTTGGAAACTGTTCTTTTCCCGTTAAAGTTCAGAGATTATACACTTTCACTAAAATATGTCAACCACTGTCATTAACTTTAAGTAATTAGAGAAGGAATGTTTAGTGGATCCATTCAGCTAAATTCTCCAAGAATCAATTACTCGCATCTAATAAAGCACAACAAATGGGTGTGCTCAAACTATCCAAGAAAATGTCCTCCATTGGCATTGCTACATGGTGCAAACACTAATAAAACACTTTTCACACAGCAAAGCTAGGTCCTCTGCAAGAGCAGTAAGATCTCTTAACCACTGAGCCATCATCCCGGTGTGAAAGAAGAACACTTGTCAAAGCTCTAGGTCATCCAGAGGCCCTCAAACAAATGCACTTCATAATTTCATATTGAGTACAAAATGGTAAAAAGTCATTTTTTTTTCCACAGTAAAATATCTCAGGAGGTAGCTGTCCCCAGTTTCTTCTTGTGAGAAACCTTGGAAGAAGTTTATATCAAGTGTACACCCACACACAAAGGATAAAAGTTACACTGAGTGAGGCGACATGGCAGGACTGAGAGCACAAATGATCTGATGTTCAGGGATGTGGGAGATGCTCCTCTTGGGTGATATATGGTACATGGACGTGAGGAGATTCTCCTAGCTGGTGGCAGATGCTCTTTTCAGATGCATAGCTTAATTATCTGCTTCTTTTCAATGGAACAATCACAATTTTAAAGCAATGGATTTGAAATGGATACTCTTATAGTATCAGAAGGAGAAAAAAACACAATTTGAAGTCTTAACTATATTTCTCGAATTGAGCAATAGACAACAATTTTTATAGCTCATTTGTGAGATGTTAGAAAAAATGTTTGAATAATAAGAAATTAATTGGTGCTGGGGAGATGGTTTAGAGGTCAAGATCTCATGTTGTTCTTGTGGAGTATCCAAGTTCAGTTCTGAGCACCCATCTCAGGTAGCCCATAGACACCTACAAATCCAGCTCCAAGGGTTACAGCAACTCTTCTGGACGTCCAGGCCTGTGCACTCATGTGCACAGGCCCACACATATGCATAAACATGTAAGAAAAATAAATACTTTAAAAATTAATCAATGTGCCTAATTGCTTTAACTATTCACATGAATTATTACTTTTGATCAAAATTATTATTTTTGGTAAATTTTTTATTGTATTTCTTCATTTAAGTAAATACGGAGCACAGAAAAACTAATTTTTAGCGGTCAGATGGCTCAGTAAGCAACAGTGCTTGCTACTAAGCCTGAGGAACTGACTTTGACCCTCAAAATCCACTTGGTACAAGGACAGAACAGGCTCCTAACGGTTGTCCTCTGATGTCCAAATGTGAGCTGTAGCGTGTGCGCGTGTGTATACACACCAATAAATGTAAAACTCAAAAGCAAACAAAAATCTCAAACTTCCTTTGACAAAAGTGTAGATTGAAATAGTCGGCCCTATTACTTTCAAGTAAGAGGTAATCCAGGATGCTAACCCAGCACACACTCTGCACACAGAGTTCAACTTCCGTAAGACTTACTGCGGGTGGCTCGGATGACCAAATGTAGAGAAGCATGCATGGCATATGTCAGAGGCACCACATTTCTATAGAGCTAGATGGGTGTGGAGATTCCCACAGAGGGACCACCAGAAATAAAGAATTTCCCTAATTTGCCTGAAGACTAGGGCAGATCCAGTAGGTGATGGTTAACCTTCCATCATGGCCCTCTGGAAAGAGGTGACTCTCTGAACCCAAATGAGAACAAGGTTTATGCTGAAGCTGTAGAAACTTAATAGTTTGCAGGCCACCATCAAAAGCCATGAATGTCCACAAATGGCTAGAAAGCTGTGCAAGAACACCATGGTGTTGGTTACATTTGCTTAAGCTGAATTAGTAAGTGCTTCCGTGGCCCATGATAATAGGATGAATCCAACCCATTTCTCAGCCTCCACAGGGCAATTTATATTTTTCTCTTGGAACTACCAGGCTCTTTGTCTCTCTCGGCCCCAGAGGTGCGGAGTCCCATCTGTCTTATGCACCTTATCCTCGCCTTGTGCTTTCCTGGGTTCCAGGTCCTAAAGCTGATCCTCTGCCAATGATCACATGGTATAGGAAGGTCCTTCTGTATTTCTGTTGCTTTCATTGGATTTTGATAGGGCAGCCCTTAGGTGGGCAGAGTAGACAGAACAGAGTTCTGGGAAGAAAGGAAGTGTGGGAGATCCCATACTTCTCTGGCCTGAGATGGACGTAGGTTTAGGTTAGAATCTTCCCGGTAAGACTATTACCCTGTGGTGACACACAGACTACTAGATATGGGTTAAAGCAAGATGTGAGAGTTAGCCAATAAAAGGCTAGAGATAATGGGCCAGGCAGTGTATTAAATTAATATAATTTTCGTGTGGTTATTTTGGGTATAAGCTAGCCAGGACCAAAAGCAGGCCGGTGGCTGGGAGCTGGGCACAGGGAACGTGGACCGCTAGCCTCATTACTACAATCACATACAGGATTCTCTGTCGCCATGCCTGTCGTAAACCTGGCAAACTCTTACTTCACCACAGAAAAGTCCCTGGTCTGTGTAGTTTACTCAGAGATGAGAGAGTTCTTCATGTAGTGAAGACTGCTACCATCTTAGGCTTTGAGGACATCTTGTAGTAAAAACAAACTATGTTTATTCCTGTTCATAATTAAGCCTCTGTTTTTCAAGGATTGGGCTATGCTCCTTCTGTAATCTTAACTACAAATGGCTCTGTACCGACTGTTCCAGGAATGGCGATCATGTCTTTGCTTCAAAAAGTTATTTATAACCATCTTGGAACCCTATGTTTGTTTATAAAGGTTCAATGACCACCTACGACTGCCTTGTCTTGCTTACCTTGCAACCATGTCTTTGTTTCAGGAGGTACTAATGTGTTATGTTAATGTTCTGCTCCTGTCCACCAAATCTCCCATTTGGAAACCCCCCACCCCTGAGCTATAGAAGCCTTGTCTCCCTCACAGCCGATGTGACCTCTCGAACCCTGCCTTAGGGGAAGGCAGCCTGTGTACATGAATAAAAAAACTTGCTTTAATTAATTACATGCTTTAATTAATTTGGCCATAATGATTTGGGTTGGTGGTCTTTCTCCTCTCTTTAGGATTAAGATTAGGTCCATAGAGAGGCTGTATATTATACATGTAAGACCTTGAAATGTGTTTAATTGAAATGTTAGGCAAACAGTTAAAATTTGTTTTTAAATCCCTAAATGTGCAAGTATTGGAAAAATAAATTACTACTGTTATTTAATTGAACAATTTCAAAACAAATACTTAGTAAGTCACATCTGGCAAATATCAGTGCAAAATTAGTAATAACAGTGTAAAATGAAAACACTGAAAAGCTGTAGATGATACATACAGAGAAAGAGAGAGGGGGAGAGTAGTTTCCATGAGCAAGGGGCCAGATTATCTGTGTAACTTTCAAATTATTATTATTTATCACGGAGTCTTAGTACCAGCCAGTACTAGCATGATTAGGCACAAAGCAATAAAAAAAGTTTGCTCTATATGAATTTATCTACAATACTAGAGAATGTTTTATCAAATTCAATACAAGAACCTACACAGAGGTGAAATTCAGTAATTACACATACAAAAAAAAGAACATGGTAAGATGGTATTTTTCATGGAAGTTCAAGAATCATATGGTGTGATTAAAACACTTTAATAATAAGAGGGACATTAATAATTAATAATAAATGTCCTGAGAACTCACCCAGAATCAGAATTTGAACTTCAGGCTTCAGTCACTCTGACACATAACTGGTTCTATAACTGCTTTTGCTGGGGGCACAATAAAAAAAAAGTCTTAATTTAATATTTTCACCAATTTCAGGGCCAGATATCCCCAGCAGGCACAAAAGCATTTGCCCCGTGACCTGCATTTTACAGAGGGCTGGGAATTTGTAGGGCTTTGCTTCTGACCGTCCACACTCCTCTGGGCAGTGCATTTGAGTCCCAGCCAGAAGAAGATGGAGCATGGGCTTGGCATGAGGGAATTATTGCAGCCTAGAGGAAAAAGTTCAATTGGTTCTCATTAAGGAAAGATGGAGTAAGGGGGAACAAAACAAACAAAGCAGTGATGGGGTTCAAAGATCTCATGTTTGTCAGCACAATTAGTCCATAATACATGTTACAAAGATATTTGGCATTAACATCCACTATGAGTTAAAGAGTGAACTTTTTTAACTTTATTTTTACTTATTCTTTATGTTTTTCACATCATGCATCTCCATCTCATTTAGCTCCCCATCCCTTTTTATTTGCAACACCCCTGCCAAATGAAATAAAGAAAAAAAGAAAGAAAGAAAGAAAGAAAAGAAGAAAGAGAAAACAAGAAAGAAAAAAAAGATTCTTGTCATGGAAGCTGTAGTGTGATACAATGAGTCACAAAGTAAACCCTGTCATTCATGTATTTCTTTGTATTTATATGTTTATTTGCTATTTAAGTAACATTTTTTCATTTATTTTACATACCAGCCAGTTTCCTTTTCCTCCTCTCCCCCCATCCCTTCCTCTCCATCCACTCCATCTCCATCTCCATCCAGAAGGGACAGGCCTCCCACGGGCTTACACACAAAGAAAGGCACATCAGGCTGAGACAGGACCAAGCAACTCCCCTTAAGTCGAGGTGGGACCAGGCCTTTACTTGCAAGTGTTCATTACAAAGAGTCATTGATCTGGTTCGAGTCCTCTGGTTTCCGCTACACTATCCATGCTGGTCCCTCATTGGGACTCTGTTGTATATCCTATTGTTGTCCTGCGTCATAGAGATCTTGCAGCTTTGGATCTGCAGGACCAGCCCCTTCATGTGTTCCAGTAGATCACAGATGGGGTGGATGTTGGGGCAGGCCAACTCATAACCCTAGTCCTTCCTGTCCTCACGACCAGGGTGAGCTCTTTGCTATTGTCTGGGCTGGTTCACCCTATGCAGCAATGAACAAGGTACAAGGCCTGTTCTCCTGCTGTTAGACCCTCAGGATCAGCTCACCTATACCTCTACCATCAGGGCCAGCTCCACTGTGGTGTCCAGGTGAGCTAGAAGGACCATTTTCCTAGTGAAGGGCAGGAGTGTCCGGGGGCCTTGAGTACCAGCCTCAGTACCCCGTCAAGGGCTCAGAATTGAATGTCTGTGTCAGTTGAGGTTAAAAAAAATTAACTGCAACTTTCTTATTTTTTGTGATAGGGGCAAAAGTGAAGTGAAGGGGCACAGAGAAGAAGAAGGGGAAGAATAAGGAGAAGAAAGAGAAAGGAGAGTAAGGGGAAGAAGTAGAAGAAGACGTAGCAAGGGGAAGAAGAAGTAGAGTAAGGGCTGATCTCCACGAGGTTTCTAGTTTTTACGGACATAGTTGGAAAATTCCATAAGCAAGGACAATGATAATATGCACATCAAAATCACAAAAAGGATAAGTAGAATCTGACAAAGCAGTACTCCGGAACAGGTGGCCCGACCCAGGAAAGAGCCAGCCTTCAATGGGAAATACCTGATGTTACAAATCACTAGATAAAGTTACTAAACATCCCTGAATCCTGGATTCACCCAATCTCTTTTGTGATAACCAATTTTGGGGAGCCCAGATTTGTTTGTTAGCAAAGGTGAGGCATGCTGCCTTCCTGCTCAGCGCCTGTCTTCTATAGAAATCTCTATGTGGACTGTTAGCAGGTAATTCTGTGGCATTGACTCTATGTAAATTTGACTGTTAGAACAAAGAGTGAATGTTATTGCAATGTTATTGCGCTAAGGCTTAAGGGGGGGGGGGAATGCAGCAAGGTCTTTCCATTGCCCTGTGCAGAAATTACATTGTTGAGGTGTTTTGGGAATGAATCCTATTTTGAAGGGAAGAATTATGGCTTCACAAGGTTTTTACAGATATGACAGTGACTTTTTCTAAAAGACAAGCGTCTCCACAACTCTGCAAAATGAGTGCTCCATAAGTGTAGACTTGTGGGTCTGCCTTTATGAATCTGTCAGCTGTGCATTTACTGTATAGTCTTGTGGGCTCCAACACGGGAACAACTCTCCTACTCTATGACCTCAGGGCAGGCTCTCTCCCCTTCCTTAGGCATGAGGGGAGCTTCTCTTCCCCACCCATGTTGACATACAGCAGATGAGGGGCTGGGCCAGATCTCTCATGCTCACACTTTCTCAGGCAGTCTCACCCCACGGCCTTGTAAACAGGGTCAGTTCCATTTATGCTGTCCAGATAAGGTGCAGGGAGCACTTTCCTGAGTGTTGCACCTGGTAAAGGGAGGGTCAGCTCCATTGCCAGCTGGAGGAAGGAGAGGCAAAGCAGGAGGGTATCTTTCCCTTGCTCCCACCACTACACTGCAGATGAGGGAGGTGGTAACAGTTATGCCCCTCTCATGCTCTCAGGGCTGGCTCACTGGTGCCCCTATCTACAGGGTCAACTCTATTGTGCTGCCCAGATGAGGTACGGGGCCTGTTCTCCTGAGTGTTGCAGCTGGTAAGGGGTTGGGTCAGGTTCCCCACCTGCTGCAGGTGGCAAGGGGCAAGGAGTGGAGAACATCTTTTCCTTACCCATGCCACCATATGGGTGGTATGTAAGAGGGGTGGGACCTGCTCTCCCATTCTCATGCCTTCAGTACCAGTTTACCCATGCCCCAGTGAACAGGGACAGGTCTATTGTGCTGCCCAGGTGTAGTGCCCTCTCTCCTGAGAGCTTCAGTCAGTGAGGGGCAGAGACAATTTTGCCCAGCCTTAACTTCTCCACCTTTGGTGGTATCTGGAGCCATGGATATCACCAGAGTCCTTGGCTGTATCAGAACCATGAATCCAGACATGCGCCTCTGTAGCAGTCCAGGTCCCAGGTGGCAATCAAGTCACCCACCACCACCTGCTCCTCACTTCTTCTGCTTCTTCAGATATGCCTCTGTCCACAGGACGTGAACCGTTATCTCTCTCTCTCTCTCTCTCTCTCTCTCTCTCTCTCTCTCTCTCTCTCACACACACACACACACACACACACACACACACCACCATACCATACATTTGCTTACTATAGTAGTACCTACCTTCCTGGTGTCACAAGGCGCCAGGTGGGCCGGTGCTTTCTCCTCAGAGGCAGACCACTCCAGACCTGCATGTTGGCCTCCTTGTCCTGCTCTGTCTATTATGGCAGCACTGGGCAAGACCATGCTTCCTCATCACAAAGAGAGCATAACAGTGTCCAACCGCCTGGCACCTTTGGTTTGTGGGGAGGTTTTGCTAGAGTCCTCTGAACTATTTTTTTAACTTTTTAAAATAAATATAGATATTATTTATTTATCTTTTTGTTTACTTGTTTGGCTTTTTTTATTTGTTTTGGTTTGGGTTCTTTTGTTTGTTTGGGTGTTTTTTTTGAGGCTGGGTTTCAAATAGCCAGGTATGATCTTGAACTTCTAAGTAGCCCACAATGACCTAGAATTTCTGAACCTCTAGCCTCTACCTCCCTAGTGCTGGGGTTACAATCCTGTTCCACCAAACCTGTTTTGTGTGAAACTGAGGGTGGACCCTCGGGTTTCTTGCACATGTCCACGGAGCTGCATCTGCACCCAGCAGATTGTCTTCAATTAGCAATGGAAAGGGGATCTTCAGGCAGCAAAGGCACCTGGTGACATGCACAGCCCTGCACAAAACAGAGAGCTCACAAGTAACTTCTCTGGGGCTATTCCCAGATCCTTCAGTCACTTTGGAGGCAAACATGGGCTAAGCTACATTGCTGAGGGTCCCTTTTCATAGAGCTGAACACACTCTATGGAACAAAGATGCTTTTTTGGGATTCCTTGGATCAGTTTACCTGTAAATGGAGATGTACTGAAGAACATCCCACATCATTTACCACCTAGTGACTCTGCCTTACTCTGCCCACCAACTTTAGTTCAGCTCAGCTTCTGGGAAGAAATTAATTTTCAAGTTAGCAGGGAGGACCTCCTTTCACAGCCTGTTTCCTGTTCTTAACTGCACCAGGCCGGAAGAAAAGCCAGCAAGAGCAGTTGGAGGAGGTGCCGCATTTGCCCTTCGGGATTTGGTTTTCTTATACTTAAAATGAGGAAAGACAAAAGTTCTGTAGACCCATGCTAACTTAAACACGTAAGGCTTCTACCATGAGGGAAAAAACAGTCAGTCTGTCATGTAGTTCAGTCGGTAGAATGTTCATCTAACATGCCCAAAGCCCCAAGTTTGAACCCTAGCACCACATGAATACATACATACATACATACACACACACATACATACATACATACATACACACATATATAATCACAGCTCTTGGTAGATGGTAGCAGGAGAATTTAAAATTCAAGGTCATCCCAGTTGCATAGTGAATTTCAGGCCAGTCTAGCATACACAAGATGCCCCCTCCCTAAATAATAAACAAAACTCCACGACCAATTTACTTCTCAGTTATTCATTAATCTTCATAATCACTAATGTATGTTCTCCTTGCCACTAGATTATCTCATTTGCATCTGAATACTCTCACAGCTAATACCACCACATTGCAATGGGTGTCAAAAACCCCTACCTCTAAATGAGACAGAAACACGAACAGCCCTCAACAATGACCTCCTCCTTTCCTCTCTTCCTGGCTGGAATTTCTGGTGCTGCTGCCCAAAAAGCCATTCTGGGTAGGCAAAAGCTTTAGAGAAACTGAAGGTTCAGAAGTCTAGAAAAGGAGAAGGCAGCATGGAACTGTCCACGGACAGGGACACAGGATGAGGTGACCTCCACCAACCTAAAAATATCTGTCTCCTACTGTGCCTGGAGTTTCACTTTGCTCTGGATGCAGTCCTCACCAGGACATGCTCTTTTCCCCCCAATAATAAGCAATCTTTAAAAAAAAATGCAACCAGCTCTGAAAGATCAGAGATGGCCAGGTCCTTCATGTGCCTGTGTGGGTTGCTTTAAACCGGTTGCCTTCCTCCCAATGCCCAGCCAAGACCAACACTCCTGAGTTTGATGGGAACTCTGCAAAGCTGAGAAAGAGAAGTCTGCATTTCAGGTGAGTGGTCATGGTAGGGAGTGGGCTATTCAGCATAGTGTTAATGGAGAGATCTAGAGGTTGGTGACATCAGGACACAGTGGTGGCAAGGGCAGTAATGGATGTCAATTCCATGTTCCCACTTGTCTCCTATAGTTATCCTTGTCCCCAAGAAAGAAAGTACTGATGATGAAGTGAGAAGGTATTCTTGTGGGAGACCAGAGGGTCTGAGTGTGGACAGAGCAATGCCAGACCTAAAAGCAAAGCTCACTAACACAAGGGCTTCCTGCTTTGGGTTCCTGAGGAATGTCAGTCCTTGCACAGCTAAGAGAATAGCCCAGAGAACTTCCCAGACTTAGCCACATCAGTTCCTCCACCATCTCTGCCACCTCAGCCTCTATATTGGTTTTCTTGACCTCCCTCATCTTCTTCCTTGCTAAAATCAATGAGTGAACAGTTCTAGGGGAAGTCACACACTGTTTTTAAAAAGCTGAATCATAAAGAGCTACAAGGATGCTCTCTTGTTATAAATCTTGATTTTTCTTGGCTATAAAAGTAACGGCTGGTGATATGGCTCAGTTGGTAAAATGCTTCCCTAACACACGGTGGGGGAGGGGCTCCACAAAGAGAGATCAGTCTTCTCCCCTGAACCTGGAATTCAAGACAAAAGTTTGTGGAGTTAAAGATTTAAACATTTGCTCTCGAGAAGTCCTCCTCAGAGGGCATCGTTTCATCATCTCAACTGCTTGACTAATGACTGATGTGTGACTGTATTTTTTTAATTCATCATCTGTGATTCAGTTCATCTGCGAGAAGATGGTCTGATCCTGAAACTCCCTGTGCCTCATGGGTTCCTGTTTCACTCCTTTCTGCTTTAGCAGTGTCTACCGTGGTAAGCGTTCCTCCGTACACTCGTGGCTCTCACCTCCTGTCACAGCCCATTGCCCTAACAGTCATCCCCTGGACTCAGACTGCCACAGCCTCTCTATGCATTTCTCTCCTATCAATCAACATTTCAGCCCTGAAAATTCCAGTCACAACTGCCTTCCGGGGATCTAAATCAGGCTACGGAAATGTGACAGCTCATTCAATAGCTTGCAACTCCCCAGCTTCCGGCCATCAGCTCCCATTCACAAATTCATATTTCATAGACAAACTTTAAATGAAACCTGAGATTAGACAAAGACTGTAGTTTAGTTCCAATGTCTACTGAGACTAACCCTTCACAGAGGAACCCGACTAAATTGTAAACAACAATTAAGTAATCTTAGTGTTGCTTCAAAGTTCAAGGTCCTCAGAAAGGCAGCCAGACAGAGAGCAGGAGAGGATGGCCTTGACCTTTAATAAGGCATTCACAGACTTGCAGTTTCAAACTTGCCATAACATTCTGGGTCTAGGAAGGAAAAGTATCTGTCATTGTCATGTTGATGTAGATCATATCTTTGACTAATCCAGAATGCAGTGCCTGGTCAGGAACAGAGTGAACACTAAAAGTGCAAAGCAAATGCCCTTGTTACCTAATGGCTGTGTGATCTTGAGTAACAAAGCTCAACAGAGCTCCACATTCCCAGCTGAGGGCAAAGACAAGATGACAGACAGCCAAGTCTTACCCTATGTTGAAAGCATCGCTACAGGCATTCAACAAAGTCAATTGCTAGTCCTGAATAAACACATCATCCCATCTTCCTCTAGTATCCATGGAAATGTACTCAGAAAGAGCTGCTATCTTCCTGATGAGCAAGGCAGGTATACTCTTACCACCATCTTCCTTGTCTGAGCCCCCGCGCGCGCATGCGCGCGCGTGTATGTGTGTGTGTGTGTGTGTGTGTGTGTGTGTGTGATGCATGTCTGTGCGACTGTGTGTATACATGCTAGTGCATGCACAGGTGGGTGGGTGTGTATTCAATGGAAAGCAGAGGTCCACATCTCCTTTCTTCCTTTCTTTCTACCTTAGGAGGAGGAGGAGGAGGAGGAGGAGAGAGAGAGAGTCTCTCATTGCACCTGCAGCTCACTGGTATGGCTGCAGTGAGGGGATTTGAATGAGTTATTTCCCCCAGTGGCTCAAATGTTTGAACAATTGGTCTCTGGTTTGAGCTACTGTCTGGGGAGGCTGAAGAGGCGCAGCCTTGCTGGAGAAAGTATTGTTAGCATTCAGGCACCTGCACTGTCCTGCCCTTGGGGACCTGGCAGAATACGTGCATGCTCTTGCCAGTACTTAGGCAGTATTCTGGCCTGCTCAGGGTCCTAACTACTTGGTCTCTATACACATGCCAGTATAGGGCAGGTTTTGAGAGTTCATAGCCTCACCCGTTTCCAGTTCTCTCAGCTTTATGTTTTTAGTTACAAATGTGATCTCTTGGCTTCCTGCTCTGATACTAGCTGTCACTTCCATCATGCCTCCCACCCTGATGGACTCATACCCCTCTGGAGTGGTAAAATAAATTCTTTCCTAAGTTGTCTTTGGCCACTGTTTTTTCACAGCAACAAAAAGGTAAGCAGTACACTAGTTGACCAACTAAGACCCCAAGATCTTGTGTCCACATCTGGGCTCACAAGCCCGCCATTGTACCTGGTGTTTCAGATTCTGGGGATCTGTACTTAGATCCTTAAAGCTTACATGATAAGAATTTGCCAACTGGGCCATCTTCCCTGTTCTCATCTTTGTCTAGTAAGAGAAAGATGTTCAGTGTAAGGAAGCCTGCTCACAGATTTTTCTGTAATGCAAGTTTTTAACAGTATTTAGGATGCTTTTGTTACTAATTTCCCCTTGTTGTTTTCTTAAAATTGTTTTACCACACACACACACACACACACACACACACACACACACACGATGGGGAACCATTGGGATGCCTGTATGAGCAGCAGGATTAAAGCCAGAAAATTGAATCCAGTCTGCATTTCAGAGGGGGTCTGCTTTCTACTCTTCTCCCCCTGTTGATAACTCAGAACTAAGATGCAGGTTTTAGAGAAGCCGTGAAAACCAAGGCCGGAGTCAAGGCCATCTGTTCTCATTCACAAGGGTTGTACTACAGAAGTCTGGCCTGAAGCCTATAGTGCTGGGAAGAGATGCTAAGGGCCATGTCACCTGGTAAAGTCCTACAGTCTCCTGTTCACAAAACCACACACTTAAATCAGACATCTTTCCCAGCTCTAATGCTCTAAGAATTGATGATTTCTGCAGACAAAGCTGAATTCCAATTTGTAGATAAGGTCTCCCATAGCTCAGCCTGGCCTTGAGTGCTATGTATCTAAGGATAGCCTTGAATTTCTGACCCTCCGGCCTCCATCTTCTGAGTGCTGGGACTATAGTCATGGACCACCACGGCCAGTTTATTAAGTACTGTATGAATGGAGCCCAGGACATCATGCATGCTAGTCATTCTACCAGGGAAGCTACCTTCCCAGGCCTAAATCCTGGCTTGCTCTTTCAAAATAGTAAAGTTTAAATGTAGCCCCAGCAAAACCGCATCCCCAAAACACACAAAGAGCATAGAGAACAGGCCTGATTTATGTGGACATTCAATGCAGCCTGACATTCCGGCATCGGGGTGATTCCCTGGACCGTGCATGCTACAGCAAATCTTTAGGATATGAGCTCAGCACTCACTCTGGTAAATAAATGAATCAATATATGCAGCAAGACTGAGCTCATCACCCTTCCTTTCTGGCCAAATTCCTATGGAAACAAACAAACAAAAAGGTCAGAAGGAAGGGAAAGTAGAAAATTCTTCGAACCCACTGTATAATTTTCTTGACCAAGACTGCCCGACTCCTAATAGCCCAGCGTGGCCTCCACCTGCCCTCCTGCCCAGCACAGCTATTTTTGGCTCATCGGTCGGTGCTTATTTTTGCAGATGAACAGAGCGCATCTCCTGTTAGGCAGTTTTTGTTACGAAAGTTATTTTTTAAGCCCATCCAGCTGTTTTCTCAAGTGGACCTTTAGGGAATAAGGGGACAGGAAGCATAAGATAGAGCTAGCTCTGAAGGACACTTCACAGCCTCAACCAAGACAAACACCTCCAAGAACTGACTCTTGGCAGGCCTGCAGCACCTCCATGTATGAGGGAGGCTTGTCCCTGCTGGCCACAGTAAGTCCTAGATAATTACCTTTCTCATTCTAATTGAATCTATATTAAGCCCAGAGTGTTTGGTTTTTGAGAACAGTATTCAAATGTGGCAGACACTAGCTTGTGGTCAGGAATGTGAGACTCCAGGGAAAACATCTGGCCTCATCTGCACAAATGCCTGAATTCATTTTATTCTCATGTAAAACTACTCTGAACGTCCTTCCAGAGAAGGTGTCTGCAGCACACTCATGATTTTAAAGTGAAGAGACACAAGTGACCTTTAAGGGAACCTTGACTAGAAGGCTTCATGGGTAACTGTGAATTAATCATCAAATTGCTCCTAATATCCAACTGTTGTAAAGTCCCACACAGCTTAGGATATTCTAATTGGAGAAAACAGTGAAGACACAGCCCTGTTTGGCTCATTTTCACACTGTAACCCTATGACTTCATTGTGTACTGTCATTTTTACAGTGTGTAAAGCACCGAATGGCCTGTCTATATGTGACTCTTACTCCATGGTTACTAAGGAGCCCAAGATGAAAGATTGTTACCATATTCTAGCTATAAACTTCCTGAGTGATTAGGAACTGTTGGCCTTTTGCTAACATGCAAACTTGGACACATATGTGCCAATGTATAAGTATAGGCATGCACACACACACACATGTATATATATATGTATATGTATATGTGTATGAGCTCACCATACAAGTGTGAAAAGCAGAGGTCAACAACATTAGTTATCTTCCCTCTATCACTCTTCACAATATTTTTTTTTGAGACAGAGTCCTCTTTCTGAACCTGGAGCTGGCCATTTTTCAGCTAGAGCAACTGGCTAGAAAGCCCTGCATCCATCTGTCTCCATCTCCCCATAATTGTGGTTATAGCCATATGCCATTTGTGTGCTAGAGATATGAACTCAGGCCTTCTTGCTTGTGCAACAGGTATTCTACTCATTGAGCCATCTTTCCATCCTGCAACTTTCCAGATTTCCTACCTACATTCAGTAGTACATGCTATGCCCAGCTTGTGGGTACCCCAAAAATCCACCAGGGAGACCGACTGACTGAAATGCAAAGACAAGGTTTATTGTATGCACACAAGATTACAAGCTGGCAGGGGCCTCCTCAGCACAGCAGGGAGAGGAGGTACCCTGGCCTTCTAGAGGGCATTATTTAAAGGCAAGAACCAGAAAAGTTACATTAGCAGAGTGTGGGAGTGACGGGTTCAATCCTGATTGGCTTATATCTAGGGACTTTTAAGAAATTTTATTTTCAAACCTCGCCTGTTGCTTGTCAAGTTTTCTTATTGGCTGATCTTCAGGTGGGGACCTTGTACAATTACCTGTACTTTCCAGATGGCTACACTATTACTTTTGCCCCTAGCCATTTCTGACTACTGGAATGTTTTATGGGAAATAGCTTATACAAGACACAAGATGGAGATGGAGGACAAAATGGAGGAACTTTGGTTCTTCAGTATATAACTTGGGAGAATCATGAAATCAACACTGAAAAGTTTCTGCACCCCATAAACCTCTCCACCGACACAATAATCAGAATCAGTCCAAATCAAATTGAATCAGAAAAAGCCCAGATGATTACAGTCTAGAACATATAAAGAAGAAAACAAAGAAATATCAAAGAAAAAAACAACTCAGTTGAAATGTGTGAGGTGTATCTGAACAGAAATTTCTAACAAGAAGAAAAAAATGACAAGTAGACACTTTAAAAGCGTTCAGCATCCTTAGCTATCAGGGACCTATAACCAGAACTACTTTAGGATTCCTCTCATACCTGTCAAAATAGCCATTATCAGAACTGACAGCAAATGCTGGCAAGAATATGGCGAATGTGGCAACTCTGATACACTGTGCAGAGAGTGTAAATTAGTACAGCTACTTTGGAAGTCAGTCCAGATGTTTCTCAAAAAACTAGATGGAACTACCATATGACCCAACTATACCACTCCTGGGTACATATCCAGGACTTTATATCTTACACAGCTACTTATATACCCATGTTCACTGCCTTTGTGGTACATATATCTAATAGAACATTACCTATCATGGAGAAAATTAAATCATAAAATTTGCAAGCAAATTGATGGAACTTGAAAAAATTATTCTCAGTTAATGGGGTCTCTCAGGCACCAAGAGGCATAAATTGTGTAGTCATTCTCATATGTGTATGCAAGCTTCAAATCTTGCGTTTGTGTGTTTAACCTGGAGTACATGTAGAAGTTAGGAAACTAGTAGTGAACCAGTGGGTTACAGCATGCATTTAGGGAAGTGGGACAGTAGATTATAGATGAGATGCAAAGAAATGGAGAAAATATTGGGGTATAAAGATCAAGCAGGTAACTAAAATATGGTGATGGGGAAATGTGGAGCAGATCAGTTGCTAATTAAAAGGAATTGTACATGAAAAGCCACACAGTGGGAATCTATGATATTACAACCCAAGTAAAGAATATACTGAAGGGTAATGAATGATAGAACCTATGTTATAAGAGTAGAAGGGTTAAATATTGGAAGCTAAAGGTTTAAGCAAGATGCAGACAAAGGGTAGAAAAAAAAAACAAGAGTCGGGGATGAGTTAACAAAGACTAATGGTACATGAAAGAAGACTTTTGTGATCCGATTAGTTATTAATATTATTGAAAGTATAAGAAAAAAGGAGTTTGAAAAGAGTATCAGCATGGGTTGAGCGATTCTGCTCTCAGAAGTATTAATGGTTATTAAACAAAAATCTCAGAGCCCGGCACAAGTAACCTCCCTATGATTCATGGGTCAGGGAGAATCAAGAGGCACCCAACAATACTGGCCATTGTTATTATTCTTGGTTGACTACCATAAATATGTGGTAAAATCCTGTTACTAAAGACACAACTCACTTTGGATGCAGTACATAGCTAAATCAACCTCGGCTGACTGGGAATTGCTCTCCCTAACTTGTATAGTTGCCAGAAGGTGCTGCTCATGCAACTGGTGTGGCAAAGGCACCAGTGGTTTTATCTAGCAATGGACCCTACAAGATGTTGCTGCTCTGGTTGATGGTGTTAACCTGGGAGAATGGAGCCTAAACATGAGTCATACTAAAGTCTCATACAATAGCCATCTTTATTCAGGGCATCAGGCAATTTATATTGAGGTTAGTTCTGAGGGTCAGGCAAAGTCACATGAGCAATGTCCACTTGAGTTCAAGCTCCACACAGTCACAAGGGTAAGGACACAAGAGGTTAGGTTGTACAGTCAGGAGACATTCTGAACAACAGTGGGTAAGAGGCTGGGTACTCTGAGGTGAACTCACTCCTTTTACCACACCTGGGAGGGCACGAAAGCTCATTCCATGAGCAACCCACGTTATGGAAGAACAGAGGTTACAAGGCTCTTGTCTTGTTTACTCAGAAGTTTTCTAACAAACCCTCAGAAATCTCCTCACACACCTTCATTCACGGACCTGTTCTGATACATGGTGCACTAAGGACAGCCATGCAAGAGGTGTTCACTGGTTGCAATATTGACCAAACTGTTTATAGGGTAACCCCACTGCTCTCTTGACTGGATTTGAAGGCTGCTTCAGGGAGGGAATTCACTCCTGGAGCTGCAAACATGGTAAAAAAAAAAAAAAAAAACATGGCTAGGGAAGTTATAGGCCCTAGGGAAGAATCTATTTGTGTCATTTTGCTAAATGGTCATGTTGTCACATTGCCTTCTAAATATATTGTTTATAGCAGTAGATTTGTACTGTCATCAACTTTGGTCAAAGAATCTTCTTATTGCAGTGAGTAGTGATTAATGCAGAAACTCATGACTATTCAAAATTCTGAGAATAACTAAAGAGAGTATTAGCTGTTGATGAAACATCTCTATCACCCTCTCCCCAAGGGCTAGGGACTATCACAGAAGAGGAGAAAGAATGTCAGAGCTTGAGAATACAGAGGGGCACTATGAAATACTGTCCTCTGGATATAACATATTTGACACTTACATGAACCCACAGTGTCGAGATGGGGGGGATTCATGATGCCCCACCCCTAACTGGACAGCTAATGGCATTTGATGGCTGATGAGCAAGGAGAGTTACTTGCCCATGCCCTAGTGGATAGTCTCTACAGTCGTGCGCATATGGGCAGCACTACTTGTATTTAGTGGGCTAGAAAAGAAGACACAGGAAGCTAGGGAGCTGGGATATATGATGGGGAGGTAACAGAAGGCTGGAGCTGAGGAATGAATATGACAAGGATACCTCATACACATACATGAAATTTTCAAAAGTTAGGTAATTCAATAGTGATGGTAATAGCAAAGGTATTAGATACTTCTGAAATTAAAAATGCAATTAAAATAGATGAAACATATAATAACTGCCTGTAAGAATACAAACAATACAGAATTAAATAAAACAGCCCCAGAGCCCTGGTGGATGTGGCTGGGAGATTGAGTTTTACCTGAGCTGGGATGCGGTTTGGTGGTAGAGAGCTTGCCTGGCATATATGAAGCCAGGGTTCTGTTCCTGATTCTGTGCATGGGGGCTGGGGGGGCTTTAAAATGTGACTCCAATCTTTGCTAAGGTCATTTTCATACAATTATGTCAAAATGGTCTTGAAAACAGCCCGTCAGATGCCATGAGGGTTAGAAATTGCTCCCTCTATGCCACCAATTGATGTCCTGTGCATTTGATCTCCCAGCAGCCTTTGTTGCCACCTCCCAAGAACACATGGCTTCTCCTTCACTCCCAGTCATTAAATTGGAGTTTTAAACTGCAGTTCACTAACTTCCACCTTCCTTTCATGGGGAAACAAAGCAAGCCAACTCTCTTTCCCCCAAGCCTTGTTCTCCCTTGTCTCTGTCCTCTTTCTTTCCTGGCCAGAGACCCACATCCTGACTTCTTCTTACCCAGTCCCACAGGGTGCCCTGGTCATATTTTCACCTCCTTTTGGTCTCTGTTGCAGATTTTTGTTTGTAAGTGTTAAAATGTTCACATTTATTGAATGATAATACATAGATTTATGTATTTATTCTGTAACTCTACTCAGAAACAATGGCATAGTTTTAAAGTTCTGTGATAGTAAAAATGCCCAGAGATGTATCTCAGTTAGTAGCATGTTTTCCTAGAATGTAAAAGTGCCTGGGTTTGGTCCCTAGCACTGTATAAAGCAGGTGTGGTGGCACATGCCTGTAATCCCACCACTGGATGGTAGGGGCAGAACCAGACATGCAAAGTCATCTACTACATAATGAGTTTGAAGCTGGTACACAAGAGACCCTTTCTGAAAGAGAGAGTTGGAGATAGGAAAAGAGAGGAAAAGGAAAGAGGAAGAAAGAAACCCTGAATAAAAGGTAATACTAAATCAAAAGGGAAGGCTAATAGGCAAATAACTCAGTCCACATTGAGTGTCTTTCTGTAGACGAGGAAAGTGCTCATTTTGATTCAGCCTGTAAATTCTGCAAGCAGCTTAGTTGCTTGCAAAGTAGACTTGATCCCCTCTTCCCTACCTTGGATATATGCAAAGACCTTCCAACTCTTTTTTGTTTGTTTTTTGTTTTGTTTTGTTTTGTTTTTAAAGACAGGGTTTCTCTATAACTCTTGAACCTGTGCTGGAACTCACTCTGTAGACCAGATTGGCCTCGAACTCACAGAAACCCACCTGTCTCTGCCTCCCTAATCCTAACCCTAGTGTTGGATTAAAGGCATGTGCCACCACTACCTGGTCTCCTTCAGTTCTTAATCATGGTCTGTGCTACAGAAAAGATTGCCATGGTCTGTTTCTTCGTTTATTGTTACCAACTTAAAAATGCACAGCCACTCTTCCTACTACCTCAATCTATATATTTAAGGCAAATAAACTTGATTCTGCTCCAATGCTTTATGATAGTGATAGCAATTGTTAAGATTATTGTAAAGACAGAGTCAAATGCAACCTCAATTATATATGTAGGCAAAGATGACCTTGAATGTCTGGTTCTCCTGCCTCCATCTTTTAACTCCTGGGATTACATGCATAGTCCACCATACCCACCTTCTGTGGCACAGGAAAGAGAAGCCAGGGATTCATGAATGCTAAGCAGGGACGCAACAAGCCAAGCCATACCAGTTAGTCCTCCAGTAACACTATTGACAGTGATTGGAGAAACAATACTATGAATTAATATTTTGACCAGTAACATTATTGACAATGATTAGAGAAATATACTATGATTAATATTTTTACAACCAAACAAATTGTCTGCTATTTCAGTACTAACACAACAGAAAGAATCAGCATTTAAGACATGAAAATGGGGAAGGAAAGCTATGTTCTGAGCCTCTCTCTTCCAGCTTCTCATCTGTTTATAAAGCCTCTTACTGGCCATATGATACGCCTGACGTTGACTGTATTAATTAACTGGGGCTCTCTGATAGGAATCTATATTCAAAAAGGATTTTCTAGGCTGATTTCGATTATTTAGTTTGGGTATTCCAACAAAAGCTGCATTCACACTGGAGAGCTGAGAACCTAACAGCTGGTTAGTGCTGGAGACTGAAGGTCTCAACAGTACCAGTCTGAGGCTGAAGGCTTGGAGGATTCCTGCGGAACTGGTTGTTGGAGACAAAAGGCAGTAAGGGCCAGTTTGTGTTTAGGCAATATAGAGCTGATATAGATATCTGTGAGCCAGCACACGACTGACACCGTATGTCAAGGTACTCCCCAAAAAACCTCTGAGGTGTCCTGTTCTATAACTATATTTGAAAGAGGGAAACTTTGTGGGATTCTGTATAGGCCTTGAGGTTAAAGGCCTGAACCCTTTGCTAATGTGTGCCTGTGTACTTGTACTGGTGTACAAGTGTGCATGTGTACCTGTGTACGTGAAAGCGTGTGTGTGTGTGCGTGTGTGTGTGTGTGTGTGTGTGTGTGTGTGTGCGTGTGCAGGCCTGTATACCTACCTGTATGTAGCCTGTGTGCCAGACTGTGGAGATGCCCATACCGTAGCTGTCTCTCGGCCTGTGTGCTAGTTAGTAAGCCATGTCTTCTTCACCTACAACTTCACAACATCTTCTACATCCAGGCTCCCTGTGACTTTTCTCCTTTCCTGAAACCAGAGCATGAACCACCTCACAGCAATGGTCTTCAGTCCATGCTGGATGTGATGTCAATGAAGGGCAGCCCTGGCGGCAGCTCTTACCAACAAGAGGCAAAGATAAACAGGCAAAATGCAAAGGTTTTCCTAGTACCTGGGCCTCTGGAAGGTGCCACCACATTAAGATGGTCTTCTGCTTCAGTCAGCTTAATCAAAACAAGCCCTCCACGTATTCTCAAAGCCTAACCTAGTCTAGAGAACCCACACAAGGGGGCCCATAGGCTGAAATCTGTCCAGTTAACAGTAAGTTATCTATTGTCACAGCATAATAAGGCAACCATAGCTCAGTGAGTCTGGCCTGATCCAGGGCAGAGATGGGACTACTAGAGGAGACAGGGAGTTAGAATATGGAAATAACCATTTGACTCTCTGGTAACTCACTAAAATTACTTTGTAATCGGTAGAGCATTTGGAAATACACAGATTTGAATCTATTTCAAGAGAGCTTTACCACTAAATGCCAAAAGATCTTGCTGATTGTTACAAAAATCCAGTTAACCGCCCACAAAAGCATTACTTTTTACATTTTAAGGCTAATAATATAACACAAGCTTAGAAATCCAAGGAGACGTTGTGTGTGAAAATCTCTTTATCAAATACATTTAGGTCTACATGATGTATCTTGTTTCATCATGCCATTCATTCATTTTTCCCAGAGACTTCTAGGGAATAATTTCACTTCTTTTGTGGAGCTAATATTCAGTCTATTGTTTTGAGAGTGGACTGTTTGCTAGTTTGGAGAATGAAGCCAAACATAAATTGAGTCCCATGATGCTGTGAATCAGCCTGAAAGAGCGGTGAGGGGTTTTCCAGTGCAGTTCCCCTGTTTTCCTAGGCACAGAGTTCTGTACTTGCCTTCCTTTGGATCTCATATCACAAACACCAGCAATCGCAGCATGCACCCATAGCAAAGAGTATTGTTTTAAGTAGAGTATCTTAACTCCTTTTTTATTAATAGGTATCAAAATTGGCTACAGACTTTGTCCCTTCTCAACATATGTCGTATTAGCCACTTATAATAAGAAAAATCACATTACAAACAATTTCCCCAAGTAAGGTCTGACTGAGTGAGGGTCCCCAGGTATGAAGATAGTGAGCCAGGCTCTGCATTCACACACAATGGCTGCTAGGCTTTCTCTCATTGTTAGGCCCAAGTCTCACCACATTAACTATTCCTGTAATGGTACTTTTTTTTTCTTTATTGTTAAAAGAAAAATTCACACTTCCTCTCCTTGTCCCAGGCCCTCCCGCTCCCCGACCACCCCACCCCCCTCCCCCTGCTTCTTTAAGAGGGGGCAGGGTACCCTGCCCTGTGGGAAGCCCAAGCCCTCCCCCCTCCATCCCGGCCTAAGAAGGTATACATCCATATAGAATAGGTTCCCAAAAAGCCAATACATGCAGAAGAGATAGGTCCCCGTGCCATTATCATTGACTTCTCAGTCAGTCCCCATTGGCAGCCACATTCAGAGATTCTGGTTTGGTCATATGCTCATTCAGTCCTGGTCCAGCTGGATTTGATGAGCTCCCAGTAGATCAGGCACACTGTCTCAGTTGGTGGGCCAGTCCCTCGCAGTCCTGGCTTCCTTGTTCATCTTCTCCCTCTTTCTGTTCTTCGACTGGACTTTGGGAGCTCAGTCCCTTGCTCTGATATGAATGTGGTATTTTGAAGTGAAGTATTCACACAGCCTCAACTGGAAGGATTCTGGAGATTTTTACCTTCTTGATATTTCAGAACATTGAAATATCAAGGACTGAAAGAAAAAAAATCTCTTCCGTGTTAAATACTTACTTGGGTCTTTTGACTGGTAATTGCATAATCCTCTGTGCTTCCTGAGAAAGAAGTCTTAAAGTACCAATTTAAATACATCTTGTAGCCCAGGTGTGGTCTATTCCTGGTATCCTGGCACTTGGGAGACAGAGGCAGAAAGATTGGAGTTCAAGGCCACCCTGTGCAACACAGCAAGTTGGAGGTCAGCATGGGCTGCATGAGAGGATTCTAAAAGAAAATAATCAAAATCCAAAACCAAACCAAACAACGACACACCTCTTGCCTTGGAACACAATGGAGCATGTCAAAGAGAAGTCCAGCTACCGACCATTTATGTATGAAAGCTCCTTCTACCCCTCTCTCTCCCTTCCTTCCTCCCTCTCTTTCTCTCTCTGTGTGTGGATGTGTGTGAGAGATGGAGACAGAGAGAGAGAGAAAGAAACAGAGAGAGCCAGTGTTTCTCAACAAAAGCAGCTTCTACACTTGATTCACACAGAGTCATCTGCCCTCTGTGGGTGGTGAGTCCCCACTCATGTCTTTGCCCAGACTGTCTCCTGTAAAATGCATATGTTCATGTGCAGATGCCAGGGTGTACTTTAGTGTACTTTAAATCAGATATTTTAAATATCCAATGTATGAAACCTATTGCATCCCAGTATTCCTTGCTTCAGTAATGAAATTTAGGTCTAAATTCAGCCTCCTCGGCTTCCCTTCTTCTTATGCCCAGCATGTGGCAGAGCTTGAACCTTCAAATTCATCTACATTCCGACCACCTATCACGTCTAGCATCACCTGCTCTGTGGGCCACCATGTTGTCCTTTCTGAGGTTGTCACAGTCACCTTCTAGTGGGCACTCTCTGGTTCCTCCCTCACTGCATCGTTCCTGACACTGCAGGAGAGCACTCCTCTTAGAATTAACCTGACCAGGTCTTTGCTTTGCTCCAAGCTTTCTGATGGTTCTGGAAACCAAACACAAAGTCTTCGAGACCCCACTGATTCTGTACTGTGGATCTCTCCCTCGGCCACCTCTCTCATGCTATTCTTGGAACATAGCAAACATATTTCAGCCTCTGCCTCCTGATGGCTGCTCCGGTTCTGTGGAGGCTGGTCACTTCTTCACTGACACTGAGAGCTAAAGCAGAAGCCATGATTACACTGACATCTGCCCAATTTCGTTACTTAACTGTTTAACTTATACATCGCTGTCAGAACTACTGATTCTTAGTACCATTTATGTTTGTTTTCTACAATAATATGTGATTTTCTCAGAGGTAGGCATTATGACCTGCTACTTTTTTATTTTCTTTTTTCTTTCTTTTTTATTCTTTTTCTTTTTGAGACAGGATCTCACTGGCCTGAAGCTCAACCAAGTGGGCTAGATGCCTGGCTAGTGAGTTCCAGGGATCAGTCTACCAGTGCTGGGATTCCAGGTATAACACCATACTGGGTTTTTTTTTTTATGTGGGTTCCAGGAATCAAACTCAGGACCTTGTGTTTGCCAGGCTAATACTTTATTGAAACATCCTGCTTCTCAGCTACCATTCTGAAATTTAGAGCAATGCATGGCTCAGAGTAGGTTACATGTTTATCTTACGCGATGAATATTTGTTAGACTGGGGTTGATGCTCAATGGAGCATGACTGCCTAGCTTTCATGAAGCTGTGGACTCAGACACCCATCAGCACCACAGTAAATCAGCTGCGGTGGAGCACACCTGTGGTCCTCAAAATCAAAGTCATTCCTTAGACGACAAAGAGATTCATACTCACACATGACTTCATAGCAGTCATGTTAAGTACTGAGAAACACTCAGATTGTTTTTAGAGACCTGGGGAAGAAGGTATCTCCAAATGTCTCCATTTAAGATGTTTTACTGTGCTAGATTTGGACATTATCTCCATCAACTGTATCCATTGTTTACGACTCCCTGGAAATTAGTATTTTTCAAATCTTGAATAAAATTGTTTAATCATATTAGACTTCTCATGAACTAAAATCACCATAGTATAAAGCATGACAGAAATCAAACTGCATTTTAAAATGAACATATAGTGTCACATTCATGTATACAGATTTAAGAGATGAGCTCACAGCTAGTAGACTATCATAAAACAAGATCTAATGTTCAATAAAGAGATGTGAGTTACACCAGCTCTGTCTGTGAAGATGTGCCTATGGAAGAATGAAACACAGATTTACATATCGAAGCCTTGACAGCTGGCTAGAGCCACAGGGTCTTTCCTGCAGTCCTGGGAAACCCACATGTTGCCTTTTAATAACAAAGCAAGGTCCTAGGGTAATGGGTAATTATATTGCCTGAGATTTTGCTTTTGTGCCAGGTTCACTGAATTTGAAATTCCTCAAATAATAAAAGGTTTCTTAGATACATTGTTCTCCAATTATTTCCACTCATTTATATGAATTTAGTAAAATATTCACTTATGAGATCCTTCAGAGAAAATGTCACTTCAGAATATGCATATGGAGGGGGGATTGATTCATAAAAGTTCAGGCTTGTCTGGAACTTGTTATGTAGTCAGGATGACCTCTAGTCCTCTTCTTCCTGCTTCTACCTCCCATGTTCTAGGATTATAGGCAGGCAACAGTTTATGTGGATTTAGGATTGAACACAGGGTCTTCTGAATACTAGGCAAGTACTCTACCAACTGAATTATATCCCCACTCTTCAGAACACTGCTCTATGACATATATTCTCATCACTGTAGAAATGGTGTGGGTGAGGAAAATTGTGGGGAAATAGAATACATCAAGTGTGTATTCTTATAGAGTGTTGTATTATTGGTTGAAACCTTATGATTTTCATCATCTAATTCTTTGTACCCACGT
>JAQHUG010000113.1:616678-650108 GCA_028555095.1 Dicrostonyx torquatus
ACTGGCTCACTTTCCTTCTTCTCCTCAGAACTTCCATTCTGTCTACTCCACCCACCTAAGGGCTGACCTATCTTATAAGCCAGGCAGCTCTTTATTCAACCAATAAGAGTAATACAAAATACAGAAGAACACTCCCACAGGCACTCAAGCTCAGCATTGTCACTCATGCCCAACACTAAGCGTCACTCACACCCAGCATCAACAATCATTTAATCTCAGCCTTTTCAGTCATGAGTCTCTGCATGAACCACCAGCCACAGCAATTGGAAGCTTCTGTGACCGAGGCTGAGAGAAGTACAGATCTATAGGCATAAGTATAAATGTTGAGAAGGCAGTTTGACAAAATTACCATTTAGTAAAAACAGTAGAAGGTCCCCCACAACCACACTTTGAGCTTATAACCTAGCATGAGGTCATGCTTTTTGGTCTTGTTTAAATCACCTGGCATGATTTCCTTCCTCTGGAGCAGGCCTCAAATCCAATCAAGAGATCAGTGGGTTATCCATAAATAGTCTATTTCACTATTGTCAGACCTGGTCACATCTTGCCTGACTGATCCTTATTGTGTCCTTTCTGGGTAGCCCCTTCTGACAACTATGAAAATTAGCCACTAGGGAGAGAGTTTCCTGGTCAGTAGAGATTGCTTTCTCTATGTGCTACATCCAAAGTAAGTGGTGTCTTTAGCATCAGGGTCTCACCATCTAGTTCTTCTGGTCAGTAAAGAGCCATGGCAATAACTTGTGTTGTTTTGGGTGCCTCTTGGTTCTCTCTAACCAATGATTTAGAAAGAGGTTGCTTGTGCCCAGAACTGGGTTGTATTTTTGGCTTGTTTTTTTTTTTTAAATAATTCATGTCTTCTGAGAATAGCAGTGTTTGCCCAGTCCAGTACTTCTTTTCAAACTCCTTTTGTGTTGTTGTTAGATTTCTATTGACCTTATGAACTAATTGGGTCTCATCAGGTGTTTTCATACATGTTTGGTTCCCACTAAGCTACACCCTGCCCCTTCTCTTTTCCATCTTGATGAAACCTTCAGTTCCCAAGAAGAGTGAAAATGTTATTCAAGTACAGTGGATGGTTTCCATGGTCACCTGAGTTAATTTCATTTTCATATCCATGAAATATGAAAGTAGAGTGTCCCCCGTCAGGAGACAGGATTTGGATTCAAACCTTAGAAGACAAATTGTGGATCAATCGACAAATTCAAGCTATTTCTTTGCTACTTTACATCCCGATACTTATGAATAGAAAATAGGAGAGTCAGATGTGCAGACCAATAGCATTCTAGGTGCTGTTTTTGTTTACAATATCCTCTGCAGGATTAAAACAGAGTACATATCATGGTGAGACGTTGTCACCCAGTCTGTCACATGGAGGCATCACACTACCCAGCATGTCACATGAGGAAATCCTACAACCCAGCCTGTCACATGGGAGCAAAATACCACCCAGCATATCACATATTGACTTCCTGACACCCAGAGTGCTGGGATTTGGGGTTGTACAATGAGCTGGTTTTTGCAGGCTATTTGCTTTCAGAGGTTTGTCTTCAAAGCTAATGTGGGTCTCTGCCAAAAATGAGACTACTGGTTTTGTGCTGTCAGCTCACACAAAGCAGGAGGCTTCACCAGGGCATAGCATCCCCCAGCCAGCCCAGGCTTGGCCTTCTCCACAGCATGACTTCAGGAGCCCATGTGAGCTGACACAGTAACAGCAATCACTGGATAGCAAAGCAGTATGCTGTTTGCAACTATTCTTTCACAGCCAACATTTGCAAATGTCCTGAAGAATTTCCATCAGTCATTTTAGCAGTGCAGAGTTAGGAAAATGAACACACACACAAAAACTCTGACTCAAACCATGGTTGTCTAATACAGAAAAAAAATCATAAATCTAAACTTCTGATGCTTGGCTAAATTTAAAATAGAATAAAATAATTACTTGACCAGAGAGCTTATTCTAATAATAATAAAAGGTATCTACTGCTAAATCTAAGAGTTCAAACCATGGGACCCACACAATTCAGGGAGAAAGCCAGCTCCTGCATGTAGTCCTTTGACTCCCACATTTTCGTATTTTCCCTCACCCAACCTCCATACTATAAATAAATAAAGGTAAATTTCTTCTTATTCTATATATAAAACTTGACAATATTCTTTTTCATCATTTTATTACTAACACCAATAAAAAGAAATTCTAATACATTTTATATTATTTATTTGTTTGTTTATTAACTTATCTATTGAGGTACTAGGGTGTGAACCCAGGGCTTTGCACATGCTAGGCAATGTCTTTACCACTGAGCTACATACAACCTTAGCCCTCATTTTACCTTTTATTTTAGGGCAGAGTCTTAGTCGATTGCCCAAATTAGCTTTACACTCACTCAGTAGCCCAAGTAGGCCTTGAACTTGTGACCCTCTCTCCTCAGACACTCCAGCATTGGGATGACAGGTGTATGCCAGAAGTTTCTGCTTCAGAAATAGAATTTAAGCTATCTACACCATAGGGACTGAAAAGATGGCTTAGTGATGAAGAGCACTGGCTACTCTTCTGGATGACCCGGGTTTAGTTCCCAGTACTTTCATATTGGCTCATGGCTCTCTGTAGCTCTGGTTCTGTAGGATCTGGCACCCTCACACAGACATACATACATACATACATACAGGCAAAATGTCAATGCATGTAAAATAAAAATTAATTATTTTAAAAATATCTAAATTATAAGCAATTATAAGAAAAACAGAGAAAGTCCAAAATGAAAGGTTTCCCATCACAATGTTAACATAGAGCTGCTCACAGGCTTTCCATGCATAGTATCACATTTAGAACATTGCTAACAATATCTTCCTGATAAGCTGTCATGCTGGAGGCCAGGCTGATTCACAAGACAAAAAATCTCACCATTGCTGCAGAATTTATCCAGTGCAATGATTATTGCTCGTTTTATAAATATAGCCGTAACAGTTGGCTAGATGTAAAAATAAATGCATAATGCTCAGTGAGGAACTTTGACAGATCTGGGTGCCTGGGCAATAGCCCTGTGTGCTGAACTGGGGCACCTGCTGACTGAACTAGTGATTGAGTGACACTTAGACAAGGTACCTCCCTTCTACTTCTCTGTATTTTACATGCAAACAAGCAAGAGCTTCCTGCTCTAGTTCCACTCTTAGCAAAACATCTTTCAGGGAAGCAGTAGGCATCTGCCATGCACGAACAATCCTTGTCTTGTTTTGGGGGTGGTGCCTGTGGAACCTTCTGGCTGTACCTCAGAGTGGGTTTTATGCAACCCCCTAATTAAGCCTCGCACTGTATTTCTCAATGCTCCCCCTTGGTAACAGTCCTCCTTAAAGGTGCTCTTCCTCTCCCCTGCCACCAGTGAACAGGATCCTGCCACAGTACTTCTCACTTCCCAGAATATCTTCCCCAAATATCTGCTGCTCCCACTCATTCACTGACTTCTGGTTTTATGCAAATATTTTTATTTCACTGAAGCCTCCATTGAGATTTACAGGTAAAAATCTGAGCTGTGTTCAGCTGTCCAGATACCTGACTTTTGTGTTTTAAATCTTTCACAAGTTCTGGACCAGCCAAATGACTCAGCAGGTAGAAGTGCATGCCACCAAGCCTCATGACTTAAGTCTAATCCCCCAAACCCATTGGGTAGAGAACTGACTCCCACAAGTTACCCTCTGAACTCTTGGACATGCACAAGCAGCGATTGTAATTTTTCTCCCTAGCATGCGACTTCCTTCTGTGCTCACATTTACCTGACTCATGGATCACTCCCTTCTGCTGAGGCATAACAGTTGTTGCACACTTAGGAAAACAGGCATAGAAAGCACAGTGTACGCCCTGAATGAGATGCAATATGCACCAGTTTGTCTCTTGGAAACAAAAGAGAAAGAAAACTAATGAGCAAGATTCTCCAAAACTCTCCTTTTGGATGCTCCTGTGAGTCTTTTACAGAGTTCTTGGATGATAAGGAACGTGTGTTTTCAGAATGGGGAGTTGATGCTGGATGAAAATGCATCACATCAGAATTTGTTCATTGTATACTAAACACACAAGTAAACGATGTGCACATAGTTTAAATTGCAACAGTGATGGGCAGATAACTTAATGATGGGAACCTCAAGTCAGCAGGAGCAGAGCAGGCGCACAGAACTGAATGTCTGCACTGGAGATGTAGGTTGTGGTGGATGGTGTCTTGGCCTTCATAGTATATCAAGATAGCACATCAGATGAGCTCTGTAGGGCTTGGAAAATGGAGATGTGGCACCAGGCATTCACCATGTGTCACTTAAACTGAGAACAGAATGGACAGAAGGATCCTCCTTAGAACACAGAGAGATTACAAGCCTGGAACCTTTTGTGCATGAAGAGGCAGTGCAGTGGGTATGTTTGTACGAAGACCCTGCTGTGTTTAGCAAACACTGCTTTACTGTAGATGTCTACCTGCTCTGACTCTTACAGTCTTTCTACCCTGTCTTCTATAATGAGCCCCTTGCCTTTGGAGGAAAGACGTGGTATAGATATTTCATTTAAAGCTGAGCACACTACCTTGGTAGCATGTAATAGATCCTCCCAACAAAGCGAAAGCCATCTGTAAAGATGAGGCTTCCATGCCACTAACAGTTTGAGGTTTCTCCATGTTTTATAACTCAAGCATGTGCTATCCTTTTTCTTTTTCTCTTTGGTTTCTCTGTGTAGCCCTGGCTGTCCTGGAACTCACTCTGAAGACCAGGCTGGCCTCGAACTCAAAGATCTACCTACCTCTGCCTCCCAAGTACTGGGATTAAAGGTGTGAAACACCACCCCCCAGCATCATGTGCTATCTTCATCAATAGAGTCTTATCAAGTTCTAGAAGGTAACCAATGGCAGAAGCCTCTAATATTGGGGTGGGAGATGATGAGACCCTACTCACCAACAACTTGAACAAAGGTAACCTAATCTATCCCTGAACTTACTATTTGATAACCTATGGTAAATGGGAGAAGCACTGCCAGCCTTGTAGGGTAATTCCATTTAAACTCCAAATGTGTGTGTGTGTGTGTGTGTGTGTGTGTGTGTGTGTTAAAAATAAAGTTAAAGTGTATTCCCTACTTTTTTCTCTATCATCAGGACTTATGTTGAAGTCCTTGATCCATTTGGAATTGAGTTTTGTGAGGGGTGAACTAGAAGGACTTAAATTTCATTCTTTTTAAAATTTATTTTATTATTATTATTATTATTTTATGTTCATTGGTGTGAGGGTCAGATGCCCTGGAACTGGAGTTACAGACGGTTGTGAGCTGCCATGTGGGTGCTGGGAATTGAACTCAGGACCTCTGAAAGAGCAGCCAGTGCTCTTAACCACAGAGCCATCTTTCCAGCCCTTAAATTTCATTCTTATACATGTTGATATCTTGTTTGGTCAGCACAATTTGTTAAATATGCCGTCTTTTCTTGACTGTTTATTTTTTTTTTTTTACTTTTGCCAGAACACAGATGGCTAGAGGAGTGTAGACTTATATCTGGGTCTCAGTTCTATTCTACTGATCAATGAGTTTGTCTTAATGACAGTGCTATTCCGTTTTAATTACTGTTCCTCTGAATAACTTCTCAAAGTCAATGATGGTAATACTTCCAGCAGTGCCTGTACTGTTCAGGATTGTTTTGGCTATCCTGGGTCTTTTGTGTTTCCATATAAATTTGGAGATTATTTTTACATTTTTTAAAAGAATTGTGTTGGAATTTTGATGGAAATTGCATTCAGTCTATGCATTGTTTTTGGCAGGATGGCCATTTTTACAACAATACTCCTCCCAACCCAAGAGCATGGGAGGTTTTTCCATCTTCTTTAGTTTCTTTCTTCCGTGTATAAACGTTTTCAATTTACATGTCTTCCACTTCTTTGGTTAGATTTACGCCAAAATATTTTGGGTTTTGTTGTTGTTTGGTTATTTGTTTGCTGAGGCTATGGTAAAGGATCATTTCACTAATTTCATTCTTGGTTTGTTTGTCATTTGTATACAAAGAAACTACTAACTTTTGGATATTCATTTTGTATTTTATTACTTTGATAAATGTGTTTATTGTGTGTGGGTAAAGGAAGCTTTGAGTGAATGTGTGCTTTTGAAATGAATGCAGTCATATCAAGGACCCACAATACCTTAGACACATGGGAAATGACAAATCTTTCCCTGGTCTGAGGGAAACAGAAAAGCCTTCCCTCCTGGTCCAACTGCAAATGTTGAAGTGTGTGTGCAGAAAATATTCACCCAGCTTTCTCCCTCTGGATATGATGGCCTAAAGACTGCTTCCCTACAGATATTTCTCTTATGAAGACTAGCTATACCTGCCTCCCCGATTCAGCTGTATCACAAACACTGCCTCCTTGTCCAGCTGTATACGATAGCACTACCTCCTTGTTCAATTGTATATAATAAACACCCTGAGCTAGGATGCTAAGCTTCTCCATTAAGAGGGGTCAATGAATTTGGTTTAAAAATAGGAGAAAATTTGAAGGGTTCTTATTTTGACTTTCAGTTCAACTGCTGCCATATTATATTTGGCAAAACACAAGCTAAGTGCAGGTGTCAAACATGGTGTGGTGTAGCTCTGGGTAGGTGGCATACCTTCCTGACTGATCAGCTGAGTGATCAGAGAGAGGTGCCCATTTTGCCTGAAGCCAGACCCTCATGGTGTGGGCTATCTCAGTGCCACCGGGCCTGAAGGGCAGCAAGGGTGAGCATCAGAGCAAGAGGCTGTAGATGGAAGTGTGTAGCCAAGTTGGAAAATGTGATGTGTCTAAATACTACTTTATTTTTGAGCAACCTGACTTACATATCCCAGTGGCTAAATTCCCAACATGTTTAACAATGGTATCCAGGCAGCTAAGACTGGTGGGGAAACACCTACTGGGCCTATACATTTTATTGAGTCCCGTGGTCACATCCCACATATCTGTTTATAATAATGAGACCCTCCTTTGGGAGAGACATTTCTCTAACCACCTGGAGCTCTGTTCAACTACTCATATAGTGGTCTACAGCCCTGATATTTAAACAGGATAATTAAGAATCAATGGGAACCTACCTCCTGGGTGTTTAGATCCACACTAATCACAGCACAGATATGCCCCAATTCAACAGTACATCCTAATCCTAGAAGAGCAAAAGTCTTATAATCAGATTTCTTTTTCCTGATAACAAAAAAGATGCATTATTAACGTTGAGGTTTCAATCCCTTAAACCTGTTAAAACACACTCCTTTTGTGTTGGGCATAGCTGTTGTTATGATCTTTCTTCTTATCCTTACATCATGCTGTTGAGCTCTACAGTAAAGTGACAATAGACTAAGCATGATGATCCACCCTGAACAACTAAGAAGTAAGAAAGGGGAAGATTTAGGGAGCAGAGGAATTCTGAGTGAGTGAAGTCCTGAGTATATGTGTGCTATTGACATGGGCAAGGTTATGTCACGGACCCTGTGGTAGTTTGAATGTAATTGGCCCCGTAAGATTATAGAGAGTGGCACTATTAGGTATGGCCTTTATGAAGTAGGTGTGGCCTTGTTGAAGGAAGTGTGTCACTGTGGGGGTGGGCTTTGAGGTTTCCTACATTCAAGAACCACCCAGTGTCTCCGTCCACTTCCTGTTGCCTTCTGATCAAGATGTAGCCAGCACCGTGTCTGCCTGCACACTGCCATCCTCCCTGCCATGATGATAATGGACTAAGTATCTGAACTGTAAATGAGCCACCACAATTAAATGTTTTCCCTTATAAGAGTTTCTACAGTCACGCTGTCTCTTCACAGCAATAGAAACCCTAACTAAGACAGACTTCCAAAGTCTTGACACATGGGAAATAGAAAAACCTTTATTCCCTCATCATAGAGTCAAGCAACTGGAGCCACACAAGTACACAGCAGTTCATTAGCTCTAGCGGTTCTTTATGGTGTCTTAAGGGTCTCTTTTGTATAGTATTATACAGTTGGGACGCTCTACAGTTTCAATCAGTTCTAGGATTTATTTTCCTTTCTTACTGATTTCTTCAGTAGCCCAATTTTCATTCAGTCATGTGTTGTTTAGCCTCCATGATTTCTGTACCCTCTTAGTATTTGTTGGTGTTTCTATCCAACTTTATTAATTGTGGTCCGATAGGATGTGGGATGCTAATTCAGTAATCCTCCATTTGTTGAAACTTGCTTTTATGTTATAACATGTGGTCATCTTTAGAGAAAGCTTCACAGGCAAAGTCACTTTTCATATGGTGGCCTGCACACTAAACCGTCTGTGAGAGGCTTAGCTGTGATGCAGAAGGGTTTCCTTTAGATGTTATTCTAACGTCCATGATGCATATTCCTGGCCACACTGATGCTCTCCATCTGAACAAAAGAGATTATAAGTTTCTTATAAGCACTTCCTACCTGCACACCCCATTTTGGATAATTGATAAAAGAAATATTATAGAAACATAAATATTTTAAGTATCTTAAAATGTTGGTGGATTAACATACATTGAAATGGGTGTTAGTGGTGTGTTCAGTCATAGGGCAATATAGCATTTTCTTATGTAAATATCTTTAAAAATACTTCATTTGTGCAAAATAAGTACCTTAGTCAGCAAAGTGCTGGCCTTGCAAGCAAAAGGACCTAAATTTGATCCTTAGAAACCACATTTTAAAAGCTGTGCATAGTAGATACAGGAAAAACACAAGATACATCACTTCTAAAAAACAACAAAAGGGGTTAATGTCTGACTTCTATATGCTTATGCAAAAATATACACCCAGTGTACCCTCAACACACATAAACACACACATATATGCATACAAACACACATGGCACATGCATACACACAGGCACACACACACACACACACACATACACACACACACACAGAGACACCAGCCATATTCCCAGCATGCACACAGAGTCTAAATTGGGAGAACATAGCTGTGTCTGTTTTTAGACAATTATTGTAGAACCCAGGTATAGCTGCATCTCCATGTGATTTTGGAGAAGCATGGTGCTCCGTAGACAGCATTCAGCATGCCTTTATCTGTTTATTCCAGCTGTCATTTTATCTGTAGGACACGGGGTTTTTAACCACCCGAGTATGTGACACAGTAACAGCAGTTTTAAGTTTCTATGGGAGACAGTACATCCTATCACCACTCTGAGGAGATAAAAAGCTCTAAAATACGTAAGGCATGTGGTTTTAAGTACAGGAACTTTGAATCTATGAAACTGTATATCAGAAGAAATGTGTACCATATATTTTACAAGAAAGATAATCATAATGATTAATTTTCTATGTTTTCATTTTCACTTACCATAAAATGTATTTTTGCTGCTGTTGTTGTTTTGGGTTTTTTAAGACAGAGTTTCTCTGTGTAGCCCTGGATGTCCAGGAACTCACTCTTTAGACCGGGCTGGACTCGAACTCACAGAGATCCACCTGACAGAACCACAAAACAAAACAAACAGAAACCTAGACATGCACAGTGCACTCTAGCAATCCTAGCATTTAGGAGGTAAGGTGGAGGCAGTTCAAGGTCACCCCCAGATAAGAATAAGTTCTAGGCCAGAGTAGGCTGCAAGAGGCTCCATCTTTGTAAAGGAAAGCAAGGGAAAGGGAGAGAGGGGAGAGAAGAAGATCATTTGTTTGGACAATAAGCACTCTTCATAAACATGGTCAGCAACCAGAAGATTTTTCAAGTCCACCAATAAAGGTCTTTTTCTCTAATAAAGAAGTTCAAGTTCTCTACTTATGAAAAGTGGAGTTAATCAGGAGGTTAACAGCGTGTCCCTTACTTTCTTGGGTGCACAATTAGGGATGGCATCTTGCTGTCATCAGTAAGTTCCAGAACTGGCCCAAGATCTAAATGAGGTGTGCATCAGAGGCCATGGTGAGTGCATAAGTAAATATCAACAGAGAGCCCTCACACTAATATGCAGTATAAGGTAAGAAATAGATGATAGCCTTAACTAATTATAAGAGCTATAAACCTGGTCCATAGTGTAAACAGGGAAACAGATGAGTGTGTAATAATTGATGACAATAGAGCGGCCTAAGGGCACATCCAGAAAAAATGAAAATGCATTCAGTGTCTCAAGAAATCAGGAAATATGATGAAAACCTGAAAATGAAAGCAATTGTTTGCTTCATAAATCACTTACTTATTCTGGTTCTCCATCTGCCAGGAGGCGGGAGGTAGAATGGCAGGATGACACAATGCCAGCAAACAACACAGAAAGCAAGAGATGAACTCTGAGAAAATAGGTCCAGAAAAGACTACTGTGATACTTTTGTTTTAAAGCGACATGATCTGGAGCCACCTAGGAGGCAAGCCCCTAGAAAGCCCTAAGAGAGAAGATCAGATGGTTATTCTCTAGATCTGTTTCTAATGGATTGCTTCTAGGTTAACTGAGATGGGAAGACCCACTCTGAATGTAGGCAGCACCAATCTGCTGGTCTGGTAGGGGCCTAGACTGAAGAAAAAGGAAAAGAGAAAGAGAGCTTAGATGAGCACACATTTTTCACTGCTTCTTGACTGTAATCTCAATAAGACCAGATGCCTGCAGAGGATCATGATAAAGTAGTGCCATACTAGCTCAGAATTGAGTATAATAAAGAGTTCTTTAGAAACAGATCAACAGCCCTTTGCACAAGTAGGGAACAGGAACCAAATCCTGTAGCCAAGAGAGAGAGAAGAGAGAGAGAGAGAGAGAGAGAGAGAGAGCATGTTTCTACATCTGTTTTTATAGTACCCAAGGCCACACCCAAAGTGATCCAGCATCTCAAAGGACATTGACTGAAGGAGTTTCCCCAGCAGATTCCCCAAGCTGTGAACATTCTACCTTTTTCACCTCAGTGATCTGTTGTAGGGGGTGACTGCTTATTCATTTCCTGGCTGTCCAGACCCAAAATAATCACACAGAAACTGTACCAATTACAACACTGCTTGGCCAATAGCTTATGTATATTTCTAGCTAACTCTTATATCTTAAATTAACCCATTTCTATTGGTTTATATTTTACCACAATGCTTGTGGTTTACCAGTACTGGTGCACGGGCATCTTTCTCCTCCTGTGACCACATGGAGTCTCTTTAACTTTGCCTACTCTTGCCTCCTCTATCTTCTGGGAATTCCCACCTTGTCATATTCTGCACTGGAATAGGCCCAAAGCAGATTCTTTATTAACCAATGGTATTCACAGCTTACAGAGAGGAATCCCACATCACCCTGTAACTCCTTTACCATGAGCAGAAATAAAGCCTCAAGTCACTTCTTGTCAGGTATGTTGGCATTGCAAGGAGAACAATAACATACTGATATAGCATGAAATGAGAATAAAAGCCTTCAGTGCAGTCAACGACAAAAACACAGAAGTTCATTGTGGGAAGCTCACACCAAATTTCACAAGTGACCAAAATCACTGTGGTGTGATTCTGGAATCTTCTGACAAATACATGTTTACTCTCGATACAATTTATGTGTCTATTTTGATAATAAAGATGTTTTTTAAAATAAAAAATAGCATAAATTCATGCTCAATAGCATCTGTTTGTCTTGTCATTTTCTTTCTTTCTTGAAACCTGTCACTTCTATGTAGCACTGGCTATCTAGGGACTCATTATTTAGACCTGGTTAGCTTTGAACCCATAAAATTCTGCCTGCCTTTGCTTCTGAATCTTGGAATTAAAGATGTGAATCACTACACCTGACATTTAAAGTATTTTATATAGATACAGACTCTAATTTAATAGGAAAAACACCTATTTCAGAATTTAAAAGTTAGAAAAACAATACAAATGTCAGAAAACCAATGTTCAAATTAAATGCCCTTAATAGAACAAATTTGTATATAAAATCCCTTGAGTTTTAAGAATTTTACATAATCTTAGTATCACTTTAGTTGTACTGTATAGAGAACTATGCCTCAGACACAAAAACATATGTACACACATGTGAGCACATAGTATCTTAGTTAGGGTTTCTACTGCTGTGGAGAGACACCATGACCATAGCAACCCCTATAAAGGAAAAACATTTAATTGGAGTGGCTCACATTGTGAGAGGTTTAGCCCACTATTATCATGGTGAGATATGGCAGTATGGATGCAGGAGTGGTACTGGAGAAGTTCTGAGAGTCCTACATCTTGACTTGAAGACAACTGGAAGTGGTCTCTCTCTCTGGCATGGCTTGAGCATATGTGAAACCTCACAGGACACCTCCACAGTGACAGGCTTCCTCCAACAAGACCACACCTACTCCAACAAGGCCACACCTACTCCAACAAGACCACACCTACTCTAACAAGACCACACCTACTCCAACAAGACCACACCTCCTAACAGTGTCACTCCCTTTGGGGGCCTTTTTCTTTCACACCACCACATACAGTAAGATGGAAAGTTAATTTGGTCATCTTGAGTATGAACATCCTTTTCCAAGGACTCCATCTCTCTCTTCTCATGGACTCTCCTGTGGATATTTTGGTGAATGGCAGGGCTCACTCAACCTCTCATGAGCACTAGGCTCATTTCCTTTCCCTTGGGCTGACCCTCTGCACTTGCTTGGGTGGGACAGGTGACAGACTCATTGCTTCATCTCCCTGCCCTGATGATAAAGGACCTCAACACACACCTGTTGATTCTCCGGAAACCCCTGGCATTTAGCCTTGGGCTGTCACTCTCACAAAGCCACAATAGCTCAAAGATCTGATGGCTCTGGTGTCTGCCCTTCATTAAGATAATATCACTGGAGCAAGGCCAGGAAGATCCAGTGTGCCCTAACTGAAGGTCTCTTATCCTCCATTCATACTGAGTCAGGATACAGGTCCCATAACTCAGAGTCTGTGAGTTTGATGGAACAAAAGAAACTGCCTTCCTTCTCAAATCTGGTAATTATTTTCTCTTCCCACACCCCACAGTCCCATCTCATGTCATCTCAGGGTAATGGTCAAAAAAATAACAGAGAATAAAGGCCAGACCCTGCATGCCCTGGATGAACTGGTGCCATGATCATCTTCCCTGCTCAGTCTCCTTGTGATGAGTGGCACTAACAATGACTCAGAAGACCCGAGTCTTCACCTACTACCCAGGGTCCATCTTCACTGTCCTCTTCCTGGCAGGATCTTTTGACATTTCCTCTAGAAAACACTTTTGAAAAGCAAAAGAAGGGACATGATTGAGTTCAAAGCTTTGGCTGAAGTCAACACAGTGGCACTTGGGGCAGGGCATGAGTTTTTTCTTTGCCAATTTTTACTCAAATCTTTCAAAATAGCTAACACTGTCTTTTGAGAAGGCAACCTCAGCACCAGAAATCAGATGGTATCAAACTGACTGTGTGACTTCCTTCCCCAAGCCTGAGCTGACCACATGGGGATAGGGGCCATAGAGCAGTAACTTGCTCACTTCAAAATTAATCTCCAGCTACTTTAGACGCGTGGAAGAGTCTGACGGTATGTGAAGAAGACAGCTACAAACATCATGCCATGATTTGGATACTAAGTATCTCTCCAAAATTCCTGTGTGGGATCTTGGTCCCCTGTGCATTCGTGTTCATGCTACTCAAGTTGTCAGGGTCACTCAGTGGCTTCAAAGACACACGAAACAACTCTAGTCTGCAGTCCATGGAAAGGTGCTGTTCAGATAGTACAAGACAGTTTGAGAGGAACAAGTACGCCCTGACCAACCCTTGTTCCTTCATTTCCTGTAAAAACTGAAGAATACCTAGCTGTCAGTGGAAGTAAAGGCTACACTGCTCCGAGCTGTAGGGCTAAGCAAATGTCCTTCAGCAAGACAAATTGGCATACTTCTGACCAGGTCTTACCTAATGAAAAAGCAAATTCACCATAGCGTCATCCAAATGCAACACTAAGAAGACTGTCTCTTAGAGCCTGGGAAGATAAAACATAAGGCCATGAGTTTATCCTCAGTCCCCATTTAAAGAGTCAGGCATGGTGGCTCACCATAATTCCAGAACTGAGGAGGCAGAGGCAGAACCTTGGGGCTCACTGACCTAGCTGAACTAGTGAGCCCTGTTCACGTGAGTGACATTGTCTGGAAAAAGAAAGAAAAGAATTTCTGAGAAGGTGGTTGTCCTCTTACTCCACATGCTCACCTGCACACATATGCATGCTTACCTGCATACATGAACCTACCTACACATAGTACATACATATATATATACACAAAAAAGAGAACTATCTCCTGTAGCTACTTTATGTAGCAAGGATCTCAGCAAAGGAAGATGAGCCCAGTAATTAAGGAACAGGTAAAACAGTGTAGCGCATGGGACAGAATCCATGTGAGGGACAGGGAAGGGCATAGCACAGGCTTTGTATGTTTGAACACTTGGTCTCCAGCTGGTGTTGCTGTCTGGGAATGTTGTGGAACCTTTAGGAGGTACAGTCTTGCTGGTAGAAGTGAGTGACTTTCCAGTCTTTGAGGTTTGATAGTCAAGCCCCACTTTCTAATGGTAGGGGCAATGTGGCCAACTGGCTTACTCTCTTGCTGTTTCAGTATCCAGGCAAGGAAGGACTGTATCCTCAAACGATAAACTGGAACAAACCCTTGCTCTCTTAGGTCGTTTCTTCTTTTCAACTATTTTGTTATAGCAATGAGAAAATAACTAATAAAACATTCCACCTAAAACCCTGCTGGAGGAATTAATACTTGCTTCAGATTCTCTCTACTATGCCCTACAGAAAGAAAGGCATTTCACACCTTAATCCAGCACGTGCGTGAGCACACACACACACACATATATACACACACACACGAAGGCATACATTTACACACAGCCAAAAGATACGTTTCACATCTTAACACATACACACACACACACACGAGAGAGACAGAGACAGAGAGACAGAGAGAGAGGGAGACAGAGGCATACATTTACACATAGCCAAAAGATATGTTTTACACCTTAATCTAGCGTGATCATGCACACACACACACAGATACATTTACACACAGTCAAAGATACACTTCATAGAGAGAAGACTGGTGGCTAGGAGGAGCTGATGAGAAGACATGGGTGTGACTCTAAGGCCATTGGCTGTAGTGGTCATTGTCTAAGACTACACCTGTAGTGGAATTACATAGATCTTTCAAGGCATGTTTAGACAAACGAGCATGCCTATGCCCGGTAAGATCTGAACAACCCTACACTGTGTCTAATTTCTGGCTTGAAATGTACTGAAGCTGTCTAGGGTGGTAGCATGGGAGAAACTGAGGGAGGACCAGGTGTGCAAGCCTCCATGTATATGTCGTTTCAACATTCTCTAAATATTACAGGGTGGGGATTCAAGCTCAGGTCCTCACAGTTGTGTGGCAAGCACCTTTTACCCACTATGTATCTCCCCAGACCCACTGTTCTTTGATCTGAGCATTTTCCACATCCCTGAATACCCTGGAACATTTCTAGGAACTTCACTGTGGGATGTGCCACAGCTGTTCCAGCTGAACATCTTGCTTAGTTTCCATTTCCACCCCTCTAGATGCTTTCCAGTGACTGTCCTCAAACACACATTGCCACTTAAGGGGAAAAAAAAAGTAAAACCCTCCCCATGGTAGGAAAATGACATTTCATTTTGGTTAATGTCACAGGCAACTCTACAGTGCAGATATTAGTTGGTGTCAGCTGTCTGGGAATTGGTGTCTGGGTGTGCAGGCGCCAGAACACTAGACTACGGACACAGCTGACCTCAGAGAAATAAGGAGAGGAGAGCAGAGTCCTGACAATTAAACGTTTGAAAGTTAGCTCTCTCAACATAGTTAGAGAGACAGTTCTTAAAAGGACAAATATTAAGCTAGGAAACCCCTCATTCTGAGTTGTTCCAGTGCACACCCACATAGTGAAGACACCTGATTCTACACTTGTTGCTGTTTTCCTGTCATGCTGCAGGTGGGTTCGGGCCAATGAGTTTTAGTTACAGGCTTACCACACTCATACACGCATGGTCTAGAGCATCAGAGACAACCACGGATGGGGCATGCGAGTATCCCTGTGCTTGGCCCCACTTGGCCTCTGTGTATGCCAGTGCTATCCTAGCAGTTGTACCTGCTGAAGGAGCCCAGGAGGCATCCCTCTCAACTTCCCCCACTCTGTTCATTGCCTTCTTCCTGCTCCTGCAAAGGTGTGCATGCAAAGATATCGCCCTTTCAGATACCCATCATCGAAACTGGAGGCCAGAATTCTAGTTCTGAACTGCAGTTCTCCAATTGCATGCTAACAAAAATACCAGACCATTGTGTCATACTGATTTCCTGTGCCCACACACGATGGTGCTCTGCCTGTGCAGACAGTATGAGGCCTTCGAAGTGAGCCCACTTAGTACCCGTGGCATAAGCACAGTGGGAAACTCAGAACAGTGTCCTGAACCACGACTGCACACCCTAAGGCCTAAATATCTCACCTTAGCAGGAGACACAAGTGAAGCAAAGCTGGGGACAAGAGCAGGCATGAGTGCTCTCATCCCTCTGGTGCTATGGACAAGAGCAGGAGAGGCGCGCTCACATCCCTCACGATCTGTGCTGCCCTGCACAAGCCTTCTCCGTGTGGTGCTGACTGTCATTGTGTCCAAAGGTAAAAATAGCTCCACTTTCAAGCTTCACCTCCATAAATTAGGACAAGGGTTAGAGGCCAAGGTTCTGGCAGAGGGATCCTTACTTGCAACAATGAGATGGCTCCTGGGACCATGGGGAGGTCAGTCCCGGGGGACAGGTTGCTGATTTGCCTGCACTCTGTTCATCTGGCTGAGGGCACCACCCACCTGCAGACTAAAGTAGCTCCTGCACAGCCAGTGAACTTAGAGAAATAAGCACGTTCGGCAGAATCTATTACTCTTTGTGGGGAAATGAATATAATTGCCGTCAGTATTAAAAGACAGATTTTTTTAACTTAGTAGCATGTGGTTAAGGTAAGGTGACATGGAGAGACACAGTCTTTTGTGGGTCTGGGGCAGAGCTCTTGCCAATGACATCAGATAATTATGAAGAGACAGTAGCCCTTCTTCAAGTCTAGTAGGAGCCCAAGGCCTCCTGTCCCCCTGGTCATGCCCACATGGAAGGACAGAACTGTTTGATAGACATGAGCAGAGTATGCATTATTCAAAGAGATCTCTTCAAAGGAATCCCATAAATTACAGGTTTTCCAAGATCACAAGTCTCAAAGCCTACAGTGGAGGCCAGGGGTGAGGAACTGTGACCAGCAGGACCAGCAGGGGCATGGTTCCTCACTAATTTGTTGCTTACAGGAGGTAGCATTTGATCTCCTGGGGAGAGTGCATCCTCCCTACTGCCACTGCCTCTCCCCAGAGCCTAGGGGAGTCATGGACCCTTGACCTTGAGCCGAGGTCACAACCCAGCACATCTGCCTTGATCTGAGGGAGCTGAGCCTGAGCAGGACTTTCAACTTCCGAGCATCTAAAATCAGTAACTATTCACTCTGATTCCTTAAGAGAGTTTCATTTTATCTTTTTAGACAGAGTCCTATATAGCCCAGGCTGACCTTGAACTCATTACGTAGCCGAGGATGACCTTAAACTCCTGATCCTCCTGCCTCACCTCTGGACTGTTGTGATGACAGATGTCTACCACCACCATGCCAGGGTTGTGCAGTGTTTGGTATAAAATTCAGGGTTACGTGCACAGTGCAAGCACTTTACAAGCTGGGGTCAGGCCCCAGCTTGTTCTGAAGCTGGCTGATGTTTCAGAGGGGAGCCACAGAGAGTGGCACATATCTGAATCTCCATAACTAAACTTGTTTCATTCAGATTTCCAGGTCCTTGGGTCCACCCTCATTTCCTGAAGACTTGTGATTGATTACTGAGGGCACCTTTTAAAACCGACACAAGCATCAGTGCAGAAATGTGTAGAGGTTAAAGAATTTTAAAAATTCACAAACTTGATTATAATAATATTAGGATGATTGGATTATGTATGCTTTTTGCGTTTCATCAATTTATATAAAGTACTTTGTATTAATATTTTATTAGAGGAGTCATTAATCACTGTTGGTGGAAATATAAACTGGTGTAGCCACTGTGGAAATTAGTGTAGAGGTTTCTCAAAAGAGCTAAAAATAAATCTGTCACATGACTCAGCCATACCACTCCTGGGAATGTTTGTAAAGGACCGTGTATTCCAGTATTCCATATTTGCACATCCATGTTTTATCTCTTCTAAACTAGTGGATTTTTTTTGTCACTGTGATTAAAAGCAACCTATGGAAAAAAGAGTGTATTTTGGCTTGTTCTTCTAGAGAGGGTTCAGTAAGGGGTGGATATTGCAGGAAGCTGTGAGATCTACTGAAAGTGTGAGGCAAAGAGAACAAACTGGAACTAGAGTGAGCCAGTAAACTCTCAAAGCCTTTTCCCAGTGATGTACTTCCATCACTAAGGCTGCACCACCTCCCCAAACAGCGCCACCCCCGGGGACCAAGTGTTCAAAAGCCCCAGCCTCTGGGGGACATTCTAATTTAGCCACCACACTGCCCTTTTTACAACAGATCATCCTAGCTGCCCAATAGATGGATAGATAAGGAATGTGTGAGTGTGTGTGTGTGCATATGAATTTTATTCAGCTTTTTAAAAATGACATTTGCTACTGCAATGATCAGAGTAACCCAGGGCCGTAAAGATATGCTGTTTGTTGACTCTTACATCCTAACCTCTAAACTGTTAATATGCCATCTGAATGGGAGTTGTTCCCTATAAAGAATGACCTACAATAGCAGTGCTCAGTGAGTTTACTAAGATTATAAGAAGCAAAAACCAAAATAATATCAAGAAGCAGATAAAAGACCCAGATAGATAGTGGAACATCATCAGGCCCTGACCACACCCTACAGAGACTTGCAGAGCCATGATGAGGCTGTCCTGCTGGAGTTCTGAATGAGCAATTCCCAAGTGGGTAGAATTCTCTGCTTGGCTGTGCTTCCACCAACTCATTCCAACTGTGGACATTTTTACCCCATGGGATAAATGATCATTTATCTTTGGAAATTATCCACCATTAGCCTTCTCTCAAAAATGTAGAATTTTAATACCCACGCCTTAGTTAGGATTGTTACTATTGCTATGACAAAACACCATAACCAAAATAACTTGGGGACGAAAGGGTTTATTCCTCTTACGTGTCTGTATAACAGTTCATCATTAGAGGAAGTCAGGACAGGAATTCAAGCAGGACAGGAACCTGGAGGCAGGAGCTGATTCAGGATGGGATGCTGCTTGCTGGCTTGCCCCTCATGGCTTGCTCAGCCTCCTTCCTTATAGAACCCAGGATGGAGGGATGGCGCCACACACAGGGGACTGGGATCTCCCTCACTAATCACTAATTAAGAAAATGCTTTACAAAGGATCCTATGGAGGCATTTCTCAATTGAAATTTTCTCCTTTCAGATAACTATAGTGTCATATTGATGTAAGACTAGCCAGACAAACCTAAAGCTATTTAGGATTTCTATTCTTCCCTGTTACAGTAAAGTGGGGGCTCTGCCTACCCAAAATAGAGAACTTTGGAGAACTTAAAAAAATGTGTTGGAGTCTTGGATAAGGTGGCCATTTCTACTCACTTGACAATTTATTAATATAATTTATATTACAGGAGAAGAAGACATGGCATAGGAGGTAAAAGCGCTTGTTACCAAGCCTGGGCTCTTGAGTTCAATACTTGGAACCACATATGCGGTTCCCCCTGTGACCTCTACACATGTGTGGTAGTATATACATCCTTACACCCATACTCATAAAAATGAATAAACAAAATGTAATAATGTACACTCTAGGAGTATATTGGTATAGAGGGAAAGAAACTAGAAAGGGACTCATGAGAAGGGATAGGGGTATAAGGGAGGAAGGAAGAGAGGACAACAGAATACATGTGGTAATAAAAGTGTGAGGGGAATTCTGGGGCAAAGGGGTGCAATGGAAAAGAAGGTGGGTAGTTGTGAGGGATGAGGTGATAAGAATTAGCCAAATGGAGTATTATGAGAATATGTGGAAATCTGCTACTTTTAGAACAGATGAACAAATGATAAAAGCAAGTCTGTTTATTTCTATCTATCTCTGTCTCTCTCTCTCTCTGCCTATCTCTCTCTCTCTCTCTCTCTCTCTCTCTCTCTCTCTCTCTCTCTCTCTCTCTTTCTCTCTGTCTCGCTCCCTATTTTGAGAAGTATTTCACTGTGCAACAGCCCTGACTGTCCTGGAACTTGCTCTGTAGAACAGGCTAGCTTCGAATTCATAGAGATCCACCTGCTTCTGCCTCTCAAGTTCCCAAGTGCTGGAATTAAAGGCATATGCCACTACCACTCAGCTCCCATCATGCATTTCTTAACAGGGACACACACACACCACACACACACACACACACACACACACACACACACACACACACACACACACCAGAACTCCTGATGAGTTAGAAAACACTCATGGCTTCCTTGGTGTGAATGTCTCAGAAATACTTAATGTTTGAATGCCAGTTTGGCTGGATTTCAAAATACAAAGTGGAGCATGATTGAGGCAGACACCAATATTGCCCCCAGGCCACATATGAACAGGCATGCAAGCACCACCTCCCCAGTGTATACACACATATATATACTACCCCAACATACAGAAATGAGAAGAATAGTGATGATTATGTCTTTAAAAAAAATCCAGGGGCAAGTCATATGGCTCAGTTGATAGCGGGATTGCCAACTTTGCACAAAGCCTTGGGTTTGATCCCAAGCACCACATAAACCTGGTGTGTTCCTACAGTTCTAAAATCCTAACATGTGTGTGGGGACACAGAGGTTGGAGGACTGGGAGTACAAGTCATCCTTGGCAGCATAGGAAGTTCAAGGCCAGCCTGAGATACCTGAGAACCTGCCTGAAAGATAGGAGGTGGGAGAAGAAGAGAAGAATGGATGGGAAGATAGGGAGGAATCAACCACTCACTGCCCACCTATAAACTCAACTTAGGTACTGTACTCTTCTGAAGAGAAGTAGAATCCAGTTCAGCTCTCTTCTTAACTCTTTAACTTGGAACCCCTGTAAAAGTTACTGCTAATTGTAGTGCTTGCTTCTCAGGGCAGTTGACGGTTGGTGAGATGATGTTCTAAAGGTCACTAGCAAAGGACTTATTCACATGCTCTCTCACAGAATAACTACAGCAATTATCCATTGAGACCCGAACTTGACTCCAGATTTTACACTGTTCTTTTAACACTCCTAGTCTCAGCGAGAGAAACAGGCAACAGAAATGAGACCAGATGACCATTTAAGTAGCTACTAAATATTGGAGGATTTTAAAGAATGATATTTGATATTAGGTGACTTGAGAGTAGAAATATGGAGTTGAAATGTTCTACAAGTTTGTTCTACAAGTTTCATTGTCTTTGTTTTGTTTTGCTTTAATCAGTGTGTGAAATGATACATGAGCAATCCAGTTCCCTTAAATGGAAAATAATGCTCACCACAGAGCTAAAACCTAAGGGTAAAAGTCTGATTCCTTCCTTAGAAAATTATACTTAGGCAAGCAGAAAATCTTTCAGCTCCAGCTTAGAGCAAGGAGTGGGGAATGCGTTTGCCAGTTCAGGAGGGACGTAAAAGTTAATCATAAACAATGTGTTAAGATTCTGGATGCTTCCTGAGTCTTCTGAGCTGATATTTGCTGCTAAAAAAGGGAAATCTAAGTTGACATGGTATTTTCCAAACCATTTATTACTGCATTGGCTGGAGAAGGAGCTGAGTAGCCTTTAGTCTGCCCCCAATTCAGAGTCAGAGTCTCGTCACTAGCTCTCTTTCAAGCCGAGAGAAGCAGAAAAGGGCTGAAATGGCTGCTAAGAATAGTTAAGAAGAGAAAAAGGCAGGTCTTGTCACTCCTTGCTTGAGTCCAGCAAGGTCTGTGCTTCCAGGGGGAGCATCTGAAATGGAATTCACATTAATCTTGAGCCAGAAGACATGCCTTGGATGCAGACCCAATCAATCAGTCCTCCGAGTGGAGGAACCAGCTAGTGTCCTTCATGAAACTGAAAATCCCTGACTTGAACTTGGACAACTATCATGGCTAAAGAAATTAATCAGGCTCGAACTGACGGACCAGCTTCAAGATGCAATCTGCACAGAGGGCTGTAACTCTATAGCTCTCTGGCTAATGGGAAAAACAGACCCATAAGTGACGTGGCTGAGCTTTACCAAGGGCCAGAGGTAATCTAGCTGCCTCTGTAAACAGTGTAGTGGTGCTGGTACTCAAGGGGATGAAGATCCATCTCTCCCTCGAGAACAGGGAGAATAAGAAGCAAAATGTATCTTGTGGGACTAATAGACAGAAAGAAAAATTTACGGGACCAAGAGGTGTTCAAAGTTAGAGTCGGTGACATCTGACTGGGCCACTTTCAGCTCTTGAGCCCTCCTTTTTGGGGTCTGGAAAAAAAACAAATGTCAGGCTTGAGGGCTGGGCTCTAGCTCAGTTGGTAGAGTACATGAAATCCATGGATTGGATCCCTATAGTACACAAAGCTGGGCCTGGTGGTTGTCTTAGGGTTTTACTGCTCTGAAGAAAACCACAAACGTGAAAAACTCATAAATTTCATTGGGGCTGGCTTAAAGTTAAGAGGTTTATCTCATTACTGTCATGGCAGGAAACATGGCGGTGTGCAGGTCAGCGTGGTCTGGGAGAGGTAGCTGGAAGTTATACATCTAAATCAGTAGACAGCAGGAAGCGTGAGTAACACTGGGGCCACCAGGCCTAGTGACAAGCTTCCTCCAACAAGGCCACACCTCCCAAGAGTGCCACTTCCTGAGTCTGTAGAGGCTGTTCATTCAAACCACCACAGTGGTGCATCCTTACCACTCAGGGAGTAGAGACAGGAGAGTCAGAAGTTCAAGGTCATCCTCACCTATAGCTAACATTTGTAGAGTGGGGCTAAATGTGAAGACTGACTTGATAGACATCTTCACACAGCTTAAATATATACGGCGAACAGGCTGTGGACAGCAATGCTGATCAAGGGAACACTGCAGGATGGATGGGAGTGACACTTAGATGCTCTCACATTGACCTCACTATCTGCCTACAATAGTTGCCAGGGTAAATGGCCCAAGGGTTGAATAACAGCCACTGCCACCTTCCTGTTGCTACTCCCTGTGTGTCCCTCCTGTGTTACCCTTCATCAGCATTTCTGCTTCTGTCTCCAGGATTGCAAAGCTCAGACTGCAAGAGGTGGCCGGAGTCATGTGGTCCCCTAGCCAGAACTGTGTGAAGAACAGCTATCTTCAGAGAGTCAAGGTTCACAAAACAGTGGACTTGCCTCCTCGAGGTCTTTGTAAAAATAACTGATGTAGATTTGTACTGATGTTGCAAACCAATACATATAAAAATTTCTAATTAGCATATCATGGGGTCCTACACCTTGCTTCTTTTCCTCCCTCTGATCTCCTCTTAGCTGTAATTAAACCAGCTGTGGCTATTTGTGCCTTTTCATGTTCCTTCCCTCTTTCTGTCAGAACTATTCAAAAAATAAAAAAAATGAAATAAAGTCTTAACATTAACTTGGACGAATCACACCAGGGTCTTATTTGAGCCTATAATTAAAACCCAGTTTAATCCACAGCACATAATTAATCTAATCTAATAAGCCTGAGTAAGAAAGTTCAAAATGAGGTGCTTCCCCCAGCCACTGCCACCCCCAGCTTCAAATGACCCATCAAACATCAGAGCCAGAAAGAATCTTAGCAACCTCCATTTGATGATTTAAAGTCAGAAGTAGCCAGACACCCTGACAGAGAATGTCTCACATATGGCCTGCCTGCACCAAACAAAGGGTGCAACTTTGTCCCCTCCTACAGGAAGCAGGGTGTTTGAACTTAGGTGGACGCAGGATAAGTCTCTTGGACTCTGGTTCCTGTCCTACGCTGATGTCCTCAGGGTGCACCAGGTTAATGGCATTGGTAATGTAGCCTTGTGGCCTGGCATTTTCCGGCTGTCCTACTAACAGTCCAGTCTATTCTCCAGATCTGTGGTCAAGGAGTGGCGAGCTCTGAAGAACCAAACCAAGTTGAAAAGAAGCCTAATCACCCTCTACCTTACTGGAAAGATTCTTATAGACGACTTTATTTCAAATAGGGAGTGAGAGTGACTCTAGCGCAGTGCCGCTCCCTAGAGGAGAGGAAAGCTTGCAGTGACTCCCATCGTCGCAAGTCCTCTGTGCGCATGCTCTCCTTAGAGTCTGGAAAAAAAAGCCGCGCGGGTTGAAGTTTTCTGTGGGACCTTATGTTTGTTCTGAGACATGGTCTTTCTATGTAGCCCTGACTGTCCTGGAACTCACTTGTGTAGTTTTGAACTCACAGAGGTCTGCCTGCCACTGGCGCTGGAATACTGGGATTAAAGGTGTGTACCACCATACACAGCTAGTCCTAGCGAATGAGTTTTAGTCTTTGATTTGCTTTAGACACTTATCAGACATACCTGGGGACTCTTTTAGCACCTTATACATAGCTCCGCCTTCTTATTTGAACTCGTGGGAAGAAACCTGGCCTATGAATGCACAGATGTACCAAGAATGTTCACTTCATTCCCAGGTTTTCTCTGTTACAAACAGCAATGCCTCCAAGCAATTATAAAAGCACTAGAAGAAACTACAGGAGAATTAAGTTTTTAAGTCTTGATTAAAAACAAAGCTTGCCTTTGACATCATATAATTTTAAAATATAATATCAATAGCATTAAAGCATCAAAACTGCATTCTAAATTTCTCAAAATTTAGAGTAAATCAAAAACCGAAAAGTATTTTCCATAAAAGTAGCAGAGAAGAGATAGAACTGCATTCCAGAATATATAAAATGCTTCCAGAAATCAACGTGAAAGGGAAGCGCTGTGTCTGAAGAGGAAAAACACTAAGTCTTTTATGGATGAATGTGATGCTTTCTTTAATCTATCTGATACAATTAGTCACTATAATATAGTTTCTAATGCTGAGCCACTCTTGTATTTGTAAGTTAAATACAACATGACCAAGTAAGATTTTTCCTTTTAATAAAATAGGATTCAATATCTTAACATGTGTTCAGAAATGGTGCTTACAGATCAGTGCACAAGACTATCGGGCCTAGGGGGTCTAGGCCAGTGGTCGTCCTTGTCTAGTATAAACAAAGCCTTTGGCTGCGAAGCCAGTGCTGAGGTTGCTGATGCTGCTGCCACCGCCGCCGCCACCACCGCTGCAGCTGTTGCTATGACTACTACTAATGCCATGCACACACTCGAAAGAGTTCATTCAAACAAGGCAAAGCAGTGCACACCTATAGCTAAAATCCTTGCAAGATGGAGGCAACAGGATTTCAAGTTCCTCCTTGGGTACACAGGAAATCTGAGGCAGATAATCTGAGGCCAGTTTAGCCAATGTTGGACCCTGTCTCAAAGCTTGCCTGCACACGTGTATACACACACACACACACACACACACACACACACACACACACACCACAGAGAAATGTCTTTCGCTTAACAGGAAAACTGGAATATTAGAGGTTTGTAGTGTTTTGATTCTTCTGTGGGAGCCCTATTTTTCCCTAGCAGAATTGAACTCATTTATATTATTTAAGATTAATGATACTTTTAACTTAACTTCTGCATTGTAATATTTTCTATTTATTCCTGACAGTTCTGTTTATTTCTACTTTTCAATACTTAAACATTTTGCCTACATGTATGTCTGTGCACCATGTGTGTTCCTACATGCATGTCTCTGTACTGTGTGTGTTCCTGGTGCTGATGGGGACCAGAAGAAGGCATCAGAGCCCCTGGAACTGGATGGTTATAAGTGACTGTGTGGTGCTGGGAATTGAACCATTGGACCTATGGAAGAGTAGCTAGTGCTCTTAACCACTGAGTTACTTCTCCAGACCCTCTTCTTTTTAATTCTTTTGTTTTGTATTCTTATGTTTAACTTCCTTGGTTAGCTTTCTCTTTTTCCTTTGCTTTAGGTCTTTGTTTTATTTTGAGGTAGAGTTTTACTCTGTCCAGACTGATGTTGAACTCGTACAATTCTTCTGCCTTACTTAGCATTCCAACTGGGTCCCCCATTGCAAGTTTTTAAATTTCTTAATTTTTTTAAAAATTAAAAATAAATCTCAAATTTCTTAACATTTAAAAAATTATATCCTTAAAAACTTTAATATTCATTTTTAAAATGATACATGAAAACAAACTATATGCTTAAGGGCTACACTATAATGTTCAAGTACATATATGCATTGTTATAATGTTTACCTTGGGTTTAACATGTCTGTAATCAAAAATCCATTACTTCTTTACAGAGAAGACCTTTAAAATCCTTTTAAAAATGTGCAGCCCACAGTTGGTATCTACAGTACATCAAAATATCTTTTCCTTAAAGATTTATTTATTTCTATTGTATGTATTGTATTATATGAGTGTCTTGTCTATGTGTAAATTACCATACGGTGCCCAGAGACACCAGAAGAGGCTGTGGCTTCCTTAGAGCTGGAATTACACAATATGTGAGCCAACTTGCTGGAGTTTGGGAACCGAACACAAGTTCTCTGCAAGACAAGTAAATGCTCTTAACCACTGAGTTATCACTGTAACCACAACAATGGGAACTTCCTAGTCTTCCTTCAGAGTAACTCAAGGACTCCCTGACCTACCTCCTCTTCTCTTCTGGCCTCTCACAGCCATGATTCTACTCTCAACTTCTGAGAAGCAACTTCTAAGAGCCCATATGTGAGTGATATTATCTGGTACTTGTCTTTCTGTGCCTGCCTTGTTTTAGTTAGTATAGTGCCCTCCAACCCAACTATGTCACCACAATGACAGGTCCCATCCTACATCAAGGCTGAGCAATATCCCATGGTCGAAAGGCATCATAGTTTTTTTCATGCATTTTTCCACCGATGGCTGTTTGACCATTCCATTCCTTGCTTATTGTGTTAATTCTTCAGCAAGCATGGGAAGGTAGATGTCTCCTCAGTATACAATTCCACAGCCTTTATGGATGAATCCCAGGAATGACAGATCACAAGGCAATCCTGTCTATAATTGTATGTGTGTACACATGGGCGCCTGTGTGTGTGTACCGTGTGTGTGAGAGAGAAGGGGGGGTGGGAGAGAGATAAAGAGAGAGAATGCCCATGTATATGAACATGTTTGGAAGCTAGAGGACAACTCCTAGGCTTGTTCCACAGGAACAATGTCCATCTCTTTTTGAGACAGGATCTCTCGTTGGTCTGGAAATCACCAAGTAAACTAAACTGCTTGTCCGGAGAACCCCAAAGATGCTGCCGCTGCCATCTCTTCAGCCCTGGGATTCTAAGGGTGGACTGCCACATTTGGCCTTTTTTCATGTAGGTCCTGAGGATTGACCTTAGGCCCTCAGGCTTTCAAGGCAAGTTCAGAAATTAAAACTTTATCTCCTCAGTCCCTGTTTTTAATCCTTGAGCAGCCTCCACATTGTCTCCATAGTGGTTGCCCTGCTGATATGCCCACCTGCACCTGCAGGACGCCCCTTTCTTCCTCAGCAGCATCTTTATCTTTAGCAGCAGGCTTTCTCGCTAGGGTGGGGTGATACTATGGTGTCTCTTTTTCTTTCTTTCTTTCTTTCTTTCTTTCTTTCTTCCTTTCTTTCTTTGTTCATACTGTTTTGTAACATTTGCTCTTAAAACTTTTACACACACACAAGCTAAATTTGTTACCATCAATGTTATCTCCAGAAACAAGAAGGAAGCTTGGTGTGTTACTAGGCTTATCCTTCCCACTGTACAGCTTGGGTCACTGGCGGCTGCTTTCTTTATATTCTGCATCGAGAGTTGCCCGTTGAAGTTGGTGACCTAATAATGCTTACAAGTGGGCTCTGTTTCTCCACCCAAAGTCAGATTGCTATTAAACTGAATAAAGATTGAGAATAATGCCCCATCTTTGGAAGGGGGTGGGATAGAATAGGGGTGCTGAGTCTGGATGCTCAGAGAGTCAGTATGACTGTTCCTGAGCTGGACTTTGAGGTTTTCAGCAGTGTAGAGGGCCCTACCTTGTAGCCCCTCATTCTTTGCCATATGAGCTTTCTCCTTGAGCTTTCATTTTGTGTGAGCCTTAGTCTTCTGCCATCCATCATGCATGCGGCTTGCAATATTTTTTCCTTTTAAAAGAGGGTCTCAGGTAGTCTAGCTCTGCCTCTTACTCTCGATGTTGTTAAGGTAACTTTGAACTTCTGAGCCTCCTGCCTGTATCTCCCAAGTGCAGGAGTATAGGCATGTTCCAACACACCCTCTTTATACCTTGCCGGGATAGAACCCAGGGTTTTGTGCTTGGTGAACATGCTACACCCCCAGCCCCTGGCCTCTTCATTCTTCAGTATAGTTAGGTGTTGCATATTCCAGGAGAAGGTGTGGGATGCAAACACCTACTTTTTTTTTTTTTTACCTTGTTCTCTATAGAACACCTCACACTTACAGAACTTTTAATTGCAGTGAAAGTGTTCCTCAAACGCTGAGTAAGAAATTAGCATGTCAGCACAGCAGGTGGAGATGGGATTATTACTAAGAATAGTAGCCCAGCTCCCCAGTTAACACCTCTTTCCATTTAGATCCTGGAGAAAGAAATGGTTTCTGACAGAGCCTGGCACATTTTCATCAATTAACAGAAGAAACTCAAAACCTGACCTTGAATGGGAACACTTTTAATAGACGTTAACATTTTTCCTCTAGACCCCAGGGGCAATGTGTGTGAGCATGTGCAGTCCTGCTGATAACAAGTTGCCCTCTTGTAGCCTTGCATAAGAGAACAGTAGTCAGCCTTGGATTCTACGCACATGATCGTTCCTTCCCATGGGAACACACCAGAGTCATTTCCTTCTTCCCTGCCTCCCTCCCTCCCTCCCTCCCTTCCTTCTCTCCCTACTTCCCCCCTTTCTCCCTCCTTCCTTCCTTCCTCCCTCCCTTTCTTCCTTCCTATCTGTTTTTATAGAGTCTCAAAGGCTAGCTTTAGACTTTCTCTGTAACTGAGAATAATCTTTAATTTCTTATCTTCCTGTCTGTACTTCCTAAACATGCAGATTACAGACATACACCATTGTACCCAGGTTACGGGTGCTGAGGATTGAAAGTGGGGCCTTGTACCTGCCAAGTAAGCACTCTTACTTGTGCTTACAGCCCCTGTGCTGGTTTGAATGAGAAATGCCACCCCTAGGCATGTGTAATTGAACCAGTTAGTGTCCCAGTTTGGGGAGGTTATGGAACCTTTAGGAGATGGAATCATGCTGGAGAAAGTATGTCACCAGGGATGGGTTTACAGAGGTTATAGCCTTGCTCTTACCCCACTTGGCTTTCTCAGCTTCCTGGTCTGGCTCCCTGTCATCGTGGCTCCTGGGCCATGATAGACGCTCCCTCTGGAACCACAAACCAAAATGAACTCTTTCTTCCTAAAGTCACTTTTGGTCATGGTGTTTTCTCACGACAACAGAAAATAACTGACATCACCACCTCTCATCAGGATGTGACCTGGAGCCATCTTGGATTCTGCCTGTTACCTTGGTATCTCTGTCAGTTAGTGGTGTTTCTTCTTCTCTCTTCCTGATTCCTTGCAGTTTGCTTTCTGAAGACTGAATCCCACCACCATCCCTTACCATCGAGATGGATCCTGTCTATATGCACTGCTGCTGTGACTACAGAGGGAAGAGATTCCAGAAGGACATCGCATGCAGACTGGGAAAGTTGTCACTGACGTCCAGCTGACAGGGGAGGTTTCGCATTGCTGGGAACACTGTCCTCATTGTTCACCCTGGTGAACAACCTTGGTTCTCACTAATCTGAAATTCCACCCAATGCATATCCTGAAAAACAATCTCAAACTCCAAGAATTCAATATGGGTTTATAGGCTACTCTTAGGCTCTGGAAGGAGACTCAGTCTTTTGACCTTTTTATTCCCAGAAATGAGAGACTAACATTTGTGGTCTATACTGAGACAGGTCTGCAAATGAACAGAGCCTGTTGACAGCTACATTGAGCCAACAGACACACAGTAGCATCTCGGAAGGAATGTGTCATATAAGGGCTGCATGCATTACATGCAAAAGCAAGTCCCATGGAAATCACTTGGTGCCCTGCAAGTCCTGATTCAGCGGATTAATCAGTCCCATTTGCTTCTAAAATCATGTGTTCCCCACTTTTTGTGTTTCCCTGAAAACTACTTGCAGGGGACACAGTGTCCTTCCATTCTTTTCTGACCCCTGCCTCATTTAACAACAGGGAACAGATACTGATGAAACTTGGGGATGGCTGTCCTTCAAAGGCCCATGAGTCAGAGGCTTGGTCCCAAGCTTGGTACTTGTTGGAACATGGGAACTTGTAATGGTAGGTGTGATGTGTGGAGGTGAGGTCAGTGGGAACCATGAAACTGAAGCATCTTCCCATTTCTCTCATTTACCAGCCATGAGATGAGCAGACAGGCTCCACCAAATGCTCGCCCATGGATGTGCTGCCATAGGCCCAGAGAAGCAGGCCCCATCGTAGACCAAAACTCTGAAACTGATCCAAACTGAGTCTTTTCTCTTTCCAAGCTGATTGCCTTGGGGAATTTATCACCATGATAGAAATCTATCACAATGACCTTTCTAAGGAGTGAATTAGCAGAGGAAATGGTACCCTTGAAGCCAATCCCAAGCTGGCATACTCCCTCTCTCCCTGACCTACAGTTAGGACCACTCCCACAGAAGCAGCATGTAAGGCATGAGCAATGTGTCTGAGGGATTACCTGCTTCAAACTCTGCTGGGGCACATGAGGCGCCTTTACCCTACCACAGATTGTGATCTCTCCTTGATTCATCAGTCAGGAAGCTGCCCTTGGATCTATTTGCTTTGTCTTGTGGCTCCTAACACTGAGCTGGCTCTGAACTTGAGCAAAGTAACTGGTTCCATGTTGACCTTTAGGAGTCTCACCCTTATTTCCCTTGTTGCCTGGAGACAGAAATGCATGAGTCCTCAGGGATGTTGAAGAAAGTAAGCAAGGCATGAAATGAACAAGTACCTCTCACCTTTGGTAGTTTAGAGGGGAAACAAGTCATGCTTTACTTCAAAAGAAATTAAGCATGTTTTAAAAGGCTCAACATCATAATAACCTTTGTACACACATAAATCCTGAATAGATTCAGCCATGGACACTTTTCATTTTTCCTCTCTAAAGATGGAAAATCTGGCAAAAAGCATTGGGGAGACTTTTTAAGTGGTTCTAAAGGTTGAAGATTCCAGAAACACCGATACCATAAACACTAAAAACTTCACAGACAGCTTGGAAATTTCTATCCTGTACTTAGATTGTACACACAAACAACAGAGAAAGAAAGGGAGAGAGAGAGACTTAGACACACACGCGCGCGCTCGCGCGCGCGCACACACACACACACAGCCTTCACACCTTGCAGAGTATACAACTAGACAAGCTATAGTTCTCTTGACCCCACTCCTTCACTGCCCCACCCCCTAATGGCCCCTCCTGCTATGGCCTCACCTCTGGATCAGTCACTGCTGAGGTTAACGCCTTTGTGGTCCAGACACTCCACACACTGCCTCATTGGGAGAATAAATCTTCAGTGCATGAGTCTTTGGGGGACTCCAAGTCCAGAATTTCTAATGAGCTGCTGCCAGGAAAAGCTCAGAGGATCAGATGGGCTATTTACTATCACTCGAGATCAGAATCCACTTTGTCCAGGACACATTCCTTTCAAATGGTGTACCTAAATGTTGGCTTTCTTATTAATGCATCCAAAAAGTATTTTTCAATTGTTTTAGCCAGCCCAATCACCTTCTTCTAACACTCCTAATAATTGCTAAGCAAGTCTTTCCATAATTTCATATTATCAATTTTAGTGTAAGATTATGTCAAATGATACACATGAAATATAAACAATTTTCATTTGATTTCCCTTAACTCATTCTAATTCTTTGTTTTATAGTTTCTCCAAGTTGGCAAGGGTAAATCTATCAGCAGCTGTCTGAGTGCAAGGGGTTCCTATTTCCTGATAAGTTCTGGCAGTTTGATAATTAATATTGAATTCTGCTGTCTGTCCTACAGACAGCCTGGGTTAGCACTAGACACCATCATGCACTCACACTGACTTGTACAACTTCATTTTGTGTTTTAAGAAGTGCAAGTGTTAAGACAAAGCCATCCGCACTTTCGTACTTCTTAGGTGGAAGGAGACTGGGGAGAGACAGCTGACTGTAGAATGTGTACAGTCTCAGGATACACATTCATCCTAAAATATTCACCCTTGTTGGTCTAATTATAGCCCCAAAGGAGAACGGATTATGCATAGCCAGTGGGAACTCGAGACATGAAAGTCACCCACATGGAGAGAAACAGGCAAATCTGACTCTTTGCCAGTTTCATCCCTGAACAGAAGCATGCACCTAGGAAGCTTCATGTACCTAGTGAAGGCTTGAAGATTTTGCCATAAGCAAAACACATTTTTATCACATCCTGAGTAATTCCCCATGATAGAAAGATATTCTCACCCTGATTTGAAGTTTTTATCTCATGAAATACGAAAGCTGTGTCAAGAGGTAAGATACCTACCTCTAAATGTGGGTCGGGAGGAAACTGCTGGATCCAGAGGGGGTTCCAGTACTCTTCCACAGAATTATCAGGAAATAGGAAGGCAGGATATATGGAAACCCCCCAGCCTGACCTGGGTGCTCTCTGCTTAGCCTTGGGGATTTTTCATAACTGAATAAAAAGCACCATCTGCATGAAGACACCCAAACAATAAGCTTCCCTCTGGGCTCCCAAAAGTCATGATGTCCATGTCAATCACTTCACTTGAGCCATCTCCCCACTCCTAACAAACAAATCTTAAAGGAGTAAATAAATGAAAGATTGAGCTCCACCTTCTCTGAATATTTGCTCTTGAGTGACTGCTCTCAGCAAATGACTCCAGGTGATTTATCTAAGTAAGTTCCTAACTACAGGTAACACCCCTGGTTGATGGCTTTGATGGATGCTATTGACAGTAAGTCAGGAGATCAGTGCGCTGTGGCATAATGATCGTGTACACTGTGAAGATTTATCACTTGTTTTGGTTTAATATAGTGCTGATAGCCAGTAGCCAGGCAGAAAGTATAGGTAGGGCGACCAAACAAGGGACAGATTCTGGGAAGATGGAAAGGGGAGACGCAGTCGCAAGCCAGATACAGAGGAAGCAAGATGAGAATGCCCTACTGAGAAAAGGTACCAAACCACGTGGCTAAACAAATATGTATGGATTAATTTGTGAGAGTTAGTTAATAATAATCCTGAGCTAATAGGCCAAACAGTATTGTAATTAATATTTCTATATGATTATTCAGGTTTTGGCAGCCAGGAAACAAAAATGCAGTCTCTGTTTACAAATGGTGCCCAAACATTTGGCAAGCATTTCCACATGAAGCC
>JAQHUG010000113.1:660141-677643 GCA_028555095.1 Dicrostonyx torquatus
AGAGAGAAATCTTTAAGAACATTAGAAATACTATGTAGGAGCCTACAGAGATGGCTCATCAGTTAGCATTTCAGTTCTTGCAAAGGATCTTGAGTTCTGTCCCAGCACCCTTATCAGGTGGTTTTTAATGGCTTGTAACTACAGTTTCAGGGACTCAAACACATACTTCTCTCTACCACAGGTCTGTGCAAGCACACATTCACACACACACACACACACACACTCACTCACTCACACAAATAAATAAATAAAAATAGAATTATATATCTTTAATATAGATACAGCTTTTTAAATGAAAGAATTTGGAGTAAGCAACCACTTTTTTTGATTGAATTTAAGGCCTCCTACACTAGACAGAACTCATGCCTATCATTGCTAAAGTAGCCAAGACCCTGAGACTATATAGATCATGAGCCTGAGGGAAGAAACCTACTCCTATCATTCTGTTCAAGAAATAGAGCAATAAAATGACTTCTAATGACACACTGCTATACCCAAAGATTAATGCACTCCTCAGCTCTCATCATAAAAGGTTCTTCTTGCAGTAGATGAGATTTAAATCTGGATAACTTGCAGAGAGCGAGAGACTTTGGAGCACGCATCATTAAATGGGATGTGTCCAGCAAACACCACCCCTCGGGACTCAGGCATCTATACAGAACAGGAGATAGGGAGATTGTAGGAGCCATATGTAGTGGATGACTCCAAGGAAGCAGTATAGCATTTCAGACACAACAGAGCTAACACACATAGGAAATCACAGAGACTGTAAACAGCCAGCGTGCACAGGACCTGCACAAGTTCAAACCAGACAAATTCCCTGCATGAAAAAGTGAGCATAAGGTTCCACTCTTAACCAAAAAGCGATTTGCAATTAATACTGGCTAGAATAGGGAAGAACAGTTCCCCAACAGAGTACACTCCAAGCTCAGGAGCAAATGATCAACTCAAAATGGACTCCAAAGTGGTGTGTGTGTGTGTGTGTGTGTGTGTGTGTGTGTGTGTGTGTGTGTGATTTTGGTATGGCATTTTTTATCTTTTTGTTTTTATTTTTGTTTATTGCTTGTTTTATTTGGGGTTTTATTTTTGAAAGAAAAGGAAGAAAAGAATATAACGTTGGATGGGTAGGCAGGTAGTGAGGATCTAGGAGAACTTGTTTGAAGGAAAAGAATATGATCAAAACATATTTTCTGAAAAAGATTTAAAGTCATTAAATACCAAAAGAGGGTGGGGCAGGATTTATGGGGATGGAGAGATGGTTCAGCATTAGAGTTTAGATCTAAATAACCTATAACTATCAGAAAATAAGAAACAGTACTTGGATTTCTAAAAATATGAGGCAGGCTCAGAATTTTTTTTTCTAATAGAAAACACAAAAGATACTTCCTTTAGAAGGATGTAGTAGACAAAAGCCATCTTATATTAACAAGAGTTTCAGTTCACCAAGACACAAAGGATGTCAAAACTGCTATACACATAATCACATAATAACATATAATCACATAAAGCAAAATATGCTAGGACCTCTAGAACAAATAAGTAAATCTTCAACACAACAAGAAGTTTTAATTTTCAGTTAGATTGTGTCTTTGTCAGGGTTTCTATTGCTCTTACAAAACACCATGATTAAAAGCAACTTTCGGAGAAAGGGGTTTATTTCCACTTACAACTTTCAAGTTGTACTTCATCACTGATGGAAGCAAGAATGCAAACTCAAGATGGGAGCCTGGAGGCAAGGACCAAAGCAGAGGCTATGGAGGAGTGATGCTTACTGGATAGCTCAGTTCACTTCCTTCTAGTACCCAGGCCCACTTGCCCAGGGATGGCATTGCCCACAGTGGACTGTATCCTTTCATGTCAATCATCTATCAAGGAAATGTTTGCCCACAGGTCAATCTGATGGGGGGATTTTCTCAGCAGAGTTTCCCTCTTCTCAGATGACGCTACATTGTATGGGTTAACTAAAAAAGAAAAAAAAACTAAGCAGAACTAATTTAATTTTCAAATTTCAAATTTTCTGCTAGAACTTAATAAATCAGGCAAAATAAACACATACATAAACAAAAAGAAAAGACATGGAACACAACTAATAAAATTACTAAGCTTGTTTCAATTTGAATCTAAAAGTAAATTATGATCAATAGGTAGAGTATGCATTCTTTTCATGTATCCATGGAAGACTTACAAAAGTTGGCTAGTACGCCTAAAGATGTCCCAAAATATTTCTAAGTAGTAGCATCATATAACCATTCTCTGTTCCACAAAACAATTAGGGCAGAACTCATCATCTGAAAATAAACTAAAATAAAGTAAGATATCATTAAGCTGTGTATATATACACACATTTAAGCAGTTCAAATTTTCTAAACAACAAAGTAATTCTAAAAAAAAAACAAAGTAATTTGAGTCAATAATATAAATACTTAAAACTGAACAGTGATTAGATGTACTATTTAGCAACTCTAGGGTAAATGTCAATTATATATAAATGCTATAACCGTACATACATATACTTGCACAGAAGATTAACTAAGTGTACCAAATATAAATTTAGAGGGGAAAGGCTGCTATAAGCAACACAAAAAACCAAGCCTGATGGTGCAGGCTTGGAATCCCAGCTACAAAGGAGGCTGAGACAGAAATCTCCCAATGTTTACCTGGGCTGCAAAGCAAGTATAGGGCCTGGTTATGCAACTTAGTGAGAGCCTGTTTCAGAGGTGGTGGGATTGAGAGAGCTTGGGAGACAGTGCAGAGGTTAAGAGCATGCCTTGCTCTTGCAGAAGACATGAGATTATTTCCCAGCACCACTATAGGGCTGCTCAGGACTGCCTTGTTACTCTGGGTGCAGAGGGATCTGATGTCTTGGGTGCCAGCACACTCTTGTAACATGAGGGCCTGCTCACTGGGGTTTCTGTCCTGCCTAGTTCCCCAGCCATTTACTCCCAGAGAAAAATCACACAGAGAGTCTGCATTAGGTTATAAACTGATTGGCCCATTAGCTCAGGCTTCATATTAGCTCTTATAACTTATATAACCTATTATTCTTATTTATGTTAGCCACATGGCTCAATACCTTTTTCAGCTAGGCAGGTCACACCTGCTTCTTGGGTGGTCTGAGCAGGACTGGGAGGAATGGGCTTCCTCCTTCCCAGCATTCTCCTGTTCTCATGTCCCCGCCTTTACTTCCTGCCTGGCTAATCACCGTTTATTTAAAATATGATTGACAGAATACAGACAATTATCCTGCACCACACTCTTATGCATCCCTCCACACAGATTCATACAGATGTGTATAGGAATCTTCCTTTTTAAATTAAAAAAAAAAGGATTGGGGACACAGCTCATAGGTAGGGCCTTAGCATAATTAAGATCTTGTATTCTACAGTACTACAAAATGGATGAATGAAAGAATGAGTGAATGAATGAATTCAAAGAAAGAAGGAAAAAAGAAGAAATCAGTGTAAAGGAATTGCTTGGTGTGTTAATATAATAAATGAGTATATTTGTCCGCTCTGGTGGATAAGCCAAAGACACATGCAGGGAAATGGGGATAGACAAAGCTGGGAGTAAAGAACAATTACTTCTGGGAAAACAAAACGAGGAAGCAGATGGTGACTAAAAATATTCTGAAGATCGTTGGATGCATGCTTGCTCCCAATGGTCCTTAACATGCAATGTACTCCTCTGAATGTGAGATTGTCTTTCCTGTGTCTGTGGGATCTTGTTGACTCACTCCTCATCTTTATATGAGCAGAATCCACAGATGTAGAAGAGATAGGTTGCTGGAGAGAATTGAGAAAGAAAAAGAGTCCAGGAGGAGCAGAAAGAAAATCCAGGAGAAAGTGAAGTCAAGGAAGCATGATGACCACACCTCTGATCTTGGCACTTTGGAGGGCAGTGGGCATGTGTATGTATGTAAGTATGTGTAGGGGTGAGTGTATATGTGTATGTGTGTGAGCATGTGTATGTATGTGAGTGTATGTATGTGTGTAAATGTGTATTGTGAGTGAACATGCATATTTATGTGAATGTGTTTGTGAGTGTATGTGTCGGTGTGTGTGTGTGTGTGTGTGCGCGTGTGCGCGCGCGCGCGTGTGAAGTAGCTCAGCATGTAAAGGCACTTGCTTGGCATCTAAACTTGATGAGCTGAGTTTAGCCCCTGGAAGGAACTCAGAAGTTAGAAGGAGAGAATTGACTTCTGGTTTCTGTGGCTCGAAAACTCCCCAAAATTAATGAATTAAATAAATGCAAAAAGTTTTATTGTAAGAAAAATTAATGAAAGGAGTGATTCATTTGCAAAATGATCACATGGCCTCTGTGGAGAGCTTTTTTTCTACTCTTGTTTGGAGCCAGAGGCCTACTGAGGGTTGTTCCTATGGTAAAATTTCAGTCCAGTAAGAGCAAGAGACTTTCTCTCTTACCAGCAGGATTTATCAGGGCAGAATCTTTTGCCTATAACCAGCAAACCTGCAGCATAGGTAGCAGCAGCGTAATGAGCCTCTGTTCATGAATGAAGGCATTTTCACCTGCTGAAGCAGTTTTCTTATTGTGAGAGCTCTCACTGTGCTACGTGTGGTAGAGAAGCCAGTCTGCAGAAAACAAGATAAATTGGGAGGCCTGCACTTGCAGGGCATGAGTCTCTGTAGGATCATTATCTTTCTGCAATTTTAGGCTGTGGGTACAGGTGTCATCACAGTCAGTTGTGTGTTCATATATTTGTAAATTCTACGGCACTCGTGGGTACAAGCCGTGGGGACGGAAGAGAACAGGAGTTCTTAGCTTTGATGGCTGTTAGAGGTTCAGAGTGTCATTAGGACCATCTTCAGTGACTATCTGCTTAGGTGACACAGACACAAACAGGAAATAATCCCCCGCCCTTACAAGTTCTCCTTCATACCCTGTCTGAAAGAGTATCAGGAGGATCCTACTGGGGAAGCAAAGGCCAGCATCTGCATCTCCACCTCAGAATCAGCCTGTCACCAGGATGAGAAAGAAGACACGTCAAAAAGATATATGTGTTCCGCCCCTTTGGCATTAACCATTGAGAAAACGGCCCCCAGAAAATTGCTGTTGTTTCCCTCAAGACCCAAACTGGGAGAAGAAAAGGCTGAAGCCTGGTGGCAGCCAGAGATGGAAGAGATTTCACTCATTTCTGACGACCTGTCAGACCACCTTGCTGAATGACCAAAGCCCAGATAATGATGGACCAGACAATATCTTTCCTCTTCCAGACTATTTAAGCCTGAATATGTCTGGACCTGGAAGATGGATTTGGGTGTCAGGGTCACCAAACCTCTTTATTCCTCTTCACAAAGTAGTCACATTGTATAAATCTTCCTCTGCTTCTCACCATCAGTTGTCTCTTTAATTGGTCTATTGCAGATGAGTGGCTTGGCAGGACTGGCAGGGTTGAGCCTCTGACCTTAGCAGCCACAGTAACACACAGAACTGTTAGGTTAGCAGAGATAAGACAAAACTACCAGTCAGATTTGCTTTCTTCCTGGAAAGTGCCTGGAGTGTAGGCTTACCTGGCACGCCCAAGTGCTGAGAGACCAAGAAAAGATGGGTCAAGTGCTCCTGGGAAAGAAGACAGGACAGGTCACAGGGGGACAAGACCCCATGAATGTCATGCTCTGAGACACAGAGAGAATGCATGGTGCATCTCTGCACTGAGAGCAGCTTAGGGAGTGAAGGAGGACTGCTCGCCAACCCTTTGTGCTTCATGCGTGCTCCTGGCTAACCTTTGCACCACTGTGCAGCTCCACATACACTCATATCAACAGGCAGGGAATTGAGAGACTGATTTGTTGGTGGCCAAGAATGTGCAGAGCAGAACCCAGAGTCATGGCAGGACCTGGACTCATGTTCATTTCACTGTGTCTCTACAACTGGAGCAGTCTTGTGGGATAAATGAACATAGAAAGTGGTTTTATACGACCCCATTGTCCTAATGGCCAGAAACCCAAGTTTAAGGAACTAATAGTGCCATACATTAATGTGGGAGTCTCCTCTGTGTGTTTGATTATCATCAATGAATAAGGAAACTTCTTTGGACCTATAGCAAGGCAGAACTTAGGTAGGCAGGGAAAGCTAGGCTGAATGCTGGGAAAAAGAATGGCAGAGTCCACTAGAGACAGATGTGCTGAAACTTTGCTGGTAGGCCACGACCTCATGGTGATACATAGATTAATGGAGATGGGTTAAATTAAGATGTAAGAGTTAGCCAATAAGAAGTTAGAGCTAATGGGTCAAGCAGTGATTTAAATAATACAGTTTCTGTGTGATTGTTTTGGGGCTAAACTAGTGGGGTAGCTGGGAAGAACAAGCGGCTCTCTCCTCCCAACAATACATCAATTAAAAGTTCTTGGGATAGCCTATGCCTTGCCCAGAAGACTTCACCTTCTCTGTGCTGTTCTCACCCCTTCTGAGGTCACCCATCTGATTCAGTATGACTGAGTTTGTCACATTAACTTTCCTGGAAAGAAGTGAATAAATGTCTTCTCACTCCAGATAGACACCGGGGTAGATCAGAGTATATAATTCGACCCACATCCCCTACTTTGTGAATCAATTCGTTTGTTGGTCTTACCGGGCTAGAAGAGTGTGGGGGAACCCAAACAGACACATTTATCACAAATTTTTTCCCTGTCATGGATGGTGACCTCATGAAGCTGCAACATAGAATCTACCTTTAGTTGATTTTCCCCTTCCTGTATACTCCAGCGTATCTCAAGATTCCTTGCAGATGGGAAAAGTTGAAATCCCAAATGAGTTGTCCAGGGACGCTCCTACTGGGGGAATTAAGAGCTCATTACTGTTACCATAGACTTAGCTATCACTGTGGTGTTCTGCTCATTCAGTTGCCATGGGTACCAGGCCAAGGTATTCTCTGCTCCAGTTTGGTAACAGGAGAATCAATGCCTCAAGGACAAGGGCATCCTACAGCAACATCTTAACTAGTCATATCTACAAAGACTTTTTCAAGTTAGGGCACATTCTGTGGCTCTGGAACAACCCCACTGGAATGGCAGTCACAGTAATAGGGCAAGCGTACCAGCACTTACTGTGCTCTGGATACCAGATGAGCTTGTCTGGATCATAAGCATGGAGTCCTGAGTCTACAATATCTTCTGTGATATAGACTCTTAAACAAGTTTTGTGAAAGGAATTGAGAGTCAGAGAGGGGAAACAGAGTAGACAGAGCCACGTTCCAATTGAAATTGATGCCAAAGGTAATTGAGACACATTCTGAGTCACTTGTCTTTCAGGACCATACTTGGAACTAAAGTAGCAAGGATCACTGTTGTTTCTATATTCAGAAGAACATGGAAGGCATGAATAACTCCATGTTAAAAAAAAAAAGCGCATTCTGCTCACTTCCACTGGGAAAATCAGTGGGTCTTTTGGCAAGAGGAAGTATGAGGTCAAAGGCAAGGAGAGGGAGGGCCAAAAGATAATTTAAGAAGTCTGAAAGATAGAATGCTTTGATGAATAATGAGGGGAGATTCCTAGCAATTAGGTGTTGATGGGACAACAGTTAAAATGCAGTAAACCAAATCTCACAAAATGGCAAAGAACACAGGAGGCTCTGCAATGGCAAACACAGGAGGCTCTGCAATGGCAAAGAACACAGGAGGCTCTGCAGAGCATCTAACAGAAGGCCTTCAATCATGATGGCTACAGTCAGAAAATAAGACCATAGCAGATTCTGCTAAATCTAGAGTCAACCTGACTTCACAAAGTATAAAGTGGTTTGGCCCAAAAACATCTGCCATACTCTAAGCTGTTGAAATGTAGAAATGTCACAGTTGCTTTGAACTCCGAACAATGTAAAAAGATGAGTATAGAGAGCAACCTCTGCATGCATCCCTAGGATCCCCAGTAATTTTGTCTGTACCATGAGTCAGTGGCTCAACAGAATCACATTTCATATTTCAACTCCCCATTGTCCCCACTCCTGAGTTCATTACAGACAGTCTCACTGCGGGACAAATACCTGACAAAAGGAAGGACTGTTTGTTTTGACTCACAGTTTGGGGATACAGTTCATGGTAGTGAAGACATCACCATGTCAGGAACCTGGGGCACTGGTCACAGTGTTGTGTCACCATGAGAGGATCCTGAGGTGGCTGCACAGTTTTATGTCACTATGAAAGGATTCTGAGGTGACTGGTCACAGTGCAGTCACCATGTCAGGAACCTGAGGTGGTTGGTCACAGTGTTGTCAGTCACCATGTCAGAAACCTGGGGCATGAAAGGATCCTGAGGTGGCTGGTCACAGTTCTTTTGCAGTTGGGAAACCAAGAGTGACAAAGGGCTGGTGCTCAGCACTGTTTTTCCTTTCTATGAAGTCAGGTCCCCCAAAGACCGTAAGGTGGCCTTGTCCACATTTAGAGTGGTCACCCACTCTAAAAATTTTTTTACTGGCACATTGAAAAGTGTTTTCTTGATGATTCTATATCATGTCAAGTTAACAATAGCGTTCAGCCACACTCCTGGTTATGTCATAACTAGATGTCTAAGTTGTAACATTTAATCCAACTTTTATAGTGATCTATTAAAAAAAGTAGCCCAAGAATGATTTTCCCTTCCTAGGCGTAAGTGTGTATCCCCCATACTCCTTCCTGTTCCACAATGCTACTTTCAAAGTAGCTCTAAAATCAAAGTAGTGTAACCACAACCACATGCCCTTACCACCCAGTCTTGTCCTCAGCCATTCCCTTCAGCCTCTCCCACTCTCAGAGACCTCACTCCATCTCTTAATCAGATGTTTTTGTGATAACCAATTCAGCATCCAGAAGAACAGGAGAGTGGGAAAGTCCTGGGCTGCACTTTACTTCTTAGAAAAACGAAGTGGGATTCTCACCAAGGCAGAACATAGTCCTTTGATAGCAAAGATCTTACAGGCCCAGAGTGAAGAGACTGATTTTATGATGTAGCAATTACAACGTGAGCACTCCAAACTACATCTCAAGAGTTATTACACAGAGCTAGCCCAGTCAAATAATATTATTGAGCTCTAATTGTAGTTCGTTTGGAAAAGGGCCGTGTATTTGTTCAACATAAATTTCCACATATGGGCAAATCGCTTCTGTAATAGGAGCCTGCCTCCTCTCTCTTCCAGCCTCCCGTGACCTTCTGTTGCAGGGATTCCCAATTAAACTGGGAAAGCGACGAAAATGAGCCAAAGGGTCAGAGGAAATGAGGGAGAGGTGAGACAGAAAAGGAAATAAGAATGAAAGAACAAGCAGGCAGGAGAACACATGGAAACTTTACCCAGAGGGAATCTTTTGCCAGATGCGGACTTTTCCTCCAAGTAGCGTTATCGGACGAGAGTCCTTGCCACACTCATACCCAGAGGGATTTCTTTTGGAACTCGGTAACACTTTGCTAGTGAAAAGGTTCGCGGCTTTGCTGCAAACAGGAATGTGATATTTATGATAAACACTTGTTCCAGGTTATCAGTGATCCCCAGCAACGGAACATGGTAGAGCTGAAGCTGTGAGGGCTGTGTGGGGCCGTGATGCCCTTGAGCCCTGCTTCTGGTCTGGGCTGATCAACCAGTAGCAAAGGACCCTGTGTCTACCAGCCTTAGTTCAGATATCTTTTTACATGCACTTTGCGTCCCTTCCTTAAGCGAGAAGGTTCTTGAAGGCAGGAACTACATTTCATTCACTTACATATTCTCTGCAAGATCCATCAAACAGTACGGTAACTAATATTTCTAGATGGATCACTAACACATCAATGTTGCACAGAGTTTTCTCCAGCAAGGCAGTTCTCTCTCTCTCTCTCTCTCTCTCTCTCTCTCTCTCTCTCTCTCTCTGTGTGTGTGTGTGTGTGTGTGTGTGTGTGTGTCTGTGTCTGTGTGTGTATGTATGTTTGTGTGTATGTTTTATGTGTGATGTATGTATATGTGTGTACACATGTGCATGTATGTAGAGGGCAGAGAGCAGTGTCAGTAGTATTCTACTGCTTTTTCCACGCTTTCCACAATATTCTTAGAGACAGAGTCCCTCACTGAACCTGGAGCTTATCTATGAGACTATGGCAGGCCAGTGAGTGTCAGAGATCATCTTGTCTTTTCCTTCCAGTGCTGGAATTAGGAGCACAGAGCTGCCCTTGGCCTTTTAGTAAGTGCTGGTGAGCTGAACTGGGGTTCTCATGCTTGCATAGCAAGCTCCTTGCACTGAATCATCACTTAGCTACAAAGTTAAGTACTTCTTGGTTAACACATTGTCGTGCTGTGCTGATATAAGATTATATTAAACAGTGACTATGGCCTCTCTGCCCCAAGCCTGAATAATAAGATGATTTGGAGAGAACATGAGGTGGAGAGATATTAATTGAAGGTGATTGCTAACCTCAGCACTGGCTTTTCGACATTGTGTCCTAAACATGCAGCAAGAAGATGAGATCTCCCTCTGGGCATTTAATCTCGGATTCATTGGCTTCTGACAATATTTACAAGTTAAGGAACTAAGGAACTTCTGCCCCAGCTATGGGCTCATGTACAGCTGCCAGGAAGTCTCCTTTGCATCTTATTTTGGCATACCCCTTTAATAAAGTTCAGAGAATAGCCATACGCATCTGAAAGCATTTGGCCTTTTCTATACTGTTCATGAAGGCCATGTCGGAAATACCCAAAGGGCTCCAGTTGTGCTTTAAGATAGCACATTTGCCTCAAAATCTAGTAGCTTTTGTTTGTTTCTACTCCTTTGCAGGTTTGAATACCTGGGAGAGTATCATTTTAGTTTCATGTTGCAAACCCGGCAGCCTCTGATTGAAGACTTGAAAGAGGCAGATCCGGGCAGTAGCATATGGAGCTAGCTGGGGCCTATCTCCTGGGGCTTCCCGTGATGTTCACTCGGGGTTCCAAGACGGTTTAGGCCACTGCTGGAGGCAGATTAGCACAATGATGTCTAAGAATTGAAACAACTGCCAGCATGACTGTGTTTCCCCATGTCTTTAAAGGCATGGACGTTTATTCTCTTTTAAAGGCCCATCTACAAGCTATGGAAAGAGGTGATTCTTTTCTTGCTTTAACTATGTCAAGCAAATATATATATCTTTTTGATAGTGCACAAGGAGAATTTTTTTCTCTTTCCTTTGCAAAACAGGATGAAGATAAAACAAAGTAATATACCTGCCATTTTATGTTTCTATCCAGACACAGTCAGTGCTGCTCACATAAAGACGTCTAAGGCCCAGGGAAGCAGAGCGAGCAACCTTGAGTCTCACTGAGACTCAAGCCACACACCTCAAGGCCAGAGTCTCACAAATGGCATGCACTTGGGGGACAGAACTTCAGAGATAACCATTGATCCCTGCTCTATTGGATATGCTCTTCTGGATCATAAATGGAGGCTTGGGAAGGTTTGTGGAGATCTACTCTCTGAGGTGAGAGACACAAGCGAGAATTTCCTGGGTTTCCCAGCTTCCATGTCAACAAGGGAAAGGGAGAGGGGGTGGGGGTAAAGAATGTCTTCTAATCCCAACACTTAGGAGATCGAGGTAGGAGGAGCAGAAGTTCAAGGTCATCCTCAACTATGTAGTGAGTGCTCGGCCTGAGCTATTTGAGACTCTACCTCAAAAATACAGTATCAAACAAGCAAAATCAAGAAGGTCAACACCTGGACTATAGAGAAAGTTTAGTATTTGTTTCAGAAATCCTGAGCATCTCATCCCCAAGTAGTCCAGGAGCTTATATTACAAATATTTCATTGGAAACCCAACTAGAGAAATCCCTCGAGGGATCAACTCATTTCCTAGAACACAAGCACCCCATCAACTCCAGAACACATATTTACTGACACTAGTTAGGTGCCAGTAGCCAAAACTCTATTGATGGGGAATTGCCCAACCCAGAGGAATAGGAAAAGTATTCAAATCTCTGTGCCATAAAAAAGTAACCATGCCTACAATGCAAAGCTGTACTGTTTATTTGGATGATACAATAGGGCCTCTAAAAGAATATAGTGAGAAATTTAATGGCATACAGGTGATGAATAATCAATTTTCTGGTGAGATGGAGGAGCTGTCTCAATCAGAAAAGTACTTGCCTTACAGTATGAAGATTAGAGGTCATCCCCAGAGCCTCCACAAAAGAACCATGCATAGCAGTACACACTTGTAACCTCTGCACTGGAGAGAGAGATTCCCTGGTGCTTGATGGTCAGCAAGGCCTCCCTTGATGATTTCAAAACTGATGAGAGACCCTATGTCAAACCTGGTGATGGCTTCTGAGGACAGCCCCTGGTTGACCTCTGATCTCCACACTTATGTACATATGTACCTGAACACACACACACACACACACACACACACACACACACACACACACACATACACATATGCATGCACACAAATGAAAGAGGAGATGGTAAACTTTTGAAATTTCTGATAAAAGAGGCATTGGCAATTCCGCACATGGCTCAACTCCTCCCAAATTCTTCAATATTAGATCTCATGGCACATTAAAATAACTCCAGCCTGTTCCTCTGACCTCATAAATCTAACCAATGACTACTACTTTAATAAGAGTCTTCTGCCAGAAGCTCTCAAGATCATGTCTGTGATACCTTGAGTTAATTAACAATTTAGCTTGAATGGACAGCAAACTGACTTGGGACATTTATCTTGGCAAGGAGAAGCACCAAGTCCTTCAGCATGCTGTTGCTCATTCTCCAAAGAGGAGTGTCCTGAAGGAAACTTAACACCAGGAATGGTTTTATAGAAGCAGAATTCAAATGGCACGTTTTGTAGCTTGGAAAATGCTTGACGAATTCTGATGGAGATCAGTCAAATATGTAGTGTGAACATAGGTTACCCATAGAAGAGACGTAAAAACTGAGCATTTCTCGGCTTAGTAGCTCAGTGACCACTGATTGCTGTTTTACTAGCAAAGAAAGTCATATTGAGCACTTTAAAAGAAAAAAGATCTAAGTGATTTTCCATGAATTTTGTGTCATCTGTACCAAGTGGTGGTTTCCGAAGACAGTGACAATCATGGCCAACTCCTGCTGTAGCCTGCAAAACAGCAGCGGCATACCTCACCTTCCCCACACCTGCACAGTGCATGTGGCTAGTCCTCACTCTCATTTTGGTTCTACCACTTGACAAGGATGGGCAACGCCAGCTGCAGCCACCAACCCCAGACATATAAACAACTCACAAGGCAAAGAAGCTACCACAGTGCAAAAACAATGATGTGTGGTTGTGGATCTTGGCTACTCATTATGCAGTATTTGCATGGCAACAGACAACTCCAAAAATGTTTTGACCCCAACCTCCACCCTCCCTGTATGTGTGTGTGCTTGTGTGTGTGTAGTATGTGTAGTACACTAGCTGTCTGTGTGAGTGTGTGCACTCTGCACGCATGGAGGCTAGGGTTAGACTTCAAGTATCTTTTTGAATCTTTCGTCACCTGTCTCCCACTTTGACAGGGTCTCTCGCTAAGCCTGGAGTTCATCAATTGGCTACTTTGGCTATCAACAAACAGCAGGGATGCACATTTCTCCACTCATTTTCCCCATGCTGGGGTTATAAATGAGTATCACAGCTATGTCTGGATTTTATATGGGTCCTGGTTACCCTTTTATGTAGTTGCTTCATGCTTGGGCATCAGACACTTTACTGAGTGAGTTATATCCCTGTCTCTTGATCCAGCTTTCTTTCCCCCCTCCCCCCGCTTCTATACCTGTGAAGTTAAGCAATCCTCAGGGGCAGGGGACAACCATTCATGTCTGAACTACAGAAACCTAGGACATTATGTCCTTATCCTTGTAGACCTTTCCGAATGGCCCCATCCCTTTTCCTGTGATAAACCATCTCTTCTGGGGACCCTTAGGCCACCCTCACCCCACTCCCAGACCATTCATCTAGAGGTCCCTCTGGTTATTTTCTCCTAATGAGGACAGAGATGCATTCGCCTCTAGATGTCTCAGTAACACACAGTCATTTCCATAAGAAACTGAAAAAACTCCAAGCCCTTACCTGTAATCCTCTGGGGTATGAATGGGGAGTCCCAACCTGTAACTTATCCCTGTGGTTATTATGTTTCTCTGTCATCCTGACTCCAAATGTCATGAAGAGGCTACTCTGGCAGTGTAACTAAAAAGGCCAAGTAAGTGTGGAAAGTCGTGCATGGTCACATATAGCAATCCCCGGGGAAGCTGTCTGTGTCTACTCCCAGCCCCACATGCTGACTTAATTGCAGTGAAACAAGGCCCAAACATCTGTACGTTAAGGGTTCCCCAGATGACTCTAACACGAAGCCAAGTTTAAGATCCGGTGATTTGGTGTAATGTCATATACATGCTGCCCCAGGGAGAAACCCTGCTGGAAAGTTGGAGGTGTCATTAGAAGAAGCCAAACCACTCCTATGTGCACCCTTCCCCCCAAGGCACACCTGTGTACAAAAACAATGAAGCCAATTTCCTTTTGAAAATGAGGACCAAATGGAGATTATGGGATTGCTCCTTATATCCAAAGTGATTCCCAGAATTTGTAGCATTGTCAGAAGAAAGAGGAATGGAAAAAATAAGAGAGGGACAGGGAAGATAGGACACAGAAATCTATTGCAAGTGACTTACGGATGTGCCTTGGAGAAACCAGAGATCATGACCCAAAACTAAGTCTTTGCTCAGAAAGTGGGTTTTAGTAGGCTGGGAAGATAGCTCCGTGGTAAAGTGCCTGTGTCCCTCACAAGCAGGAGGACCTGAGCCTGGATCTTCAGTGACACATAAAAAGCCAGGTGTGGTAGTTTGTGTGCCTGAAACCCAGTGCTGAGAGGCAGAGACAGGTAGATCTCTCTGGATGGGGAAAGCCATACTATCTAAAACTGGAAGTCTCAGAATCACTGAGATACTTCACCTCAAAAAAGAAAAAATGGGATAGAGTGATCAAGGACAACATCCTCACATTAACCTCTGACCTCCATACATACCCTCCGTAACACATGTGTGCGCATACATGTATACATTCCCACACAAAAAAAAAGGAGAAAGAAAAACATGGCTTGTTGAGATATTTATCTTCTACAACAACAAATCTACTCTTGCCGCCAGCCTCTATGCTGAAGAAGGGGGTGGGAGCAGCAGATAGGAAGGATTTAGATAAACCACCTATGTCTGCTGGATTCAGTATGCAGAATGGCCTTCCAGGACAACATCTTTTCCTCATGGTCATTATTTTTTTTCAAGACAGAAACTGGTTTCTCTGTGTAACAGCCCAGGCTATCCTGGAAATTGCTCTGTAGACCAAGCTGGCCTCGAACTCACAGAGATTCGCCTGCCTCTGCCTCCCAAGTACTGGGATTAAAGACGTGCGCCACCACTTCCAAGTTTCCTCATGGTCAGTTTTGTTTTCAATATTCTCCAGATTGGAACTGTCCCTTGAGAGTGAGAAGGGAGGATCCTGAAGATCATGAACTTACAAGCTCTTCCAGGCTCTTCTCCTCGGGGTTACATAACCAGTGGCAGTTACTGGGAAGGAAATCTTTGCATGGAGCTGTCTGTAACTTGTGCAGAGAACTTCAGGGATGTAGTTTTCATGAGTTGTTATTTTCTCACATTGGGATAGACAATCTAATAATGTAGCTGCCATTGAGTAGCCCATGCTCCTCTAAGTGATCCCTCACCCATAATGCTGTAATTGGCCTATCACTTGCCCTCCTGTGAGTAACCTCTCACCCAGCTCCATGAGTGACTTCTCACCCCTGCTCTGTGAGTGATCCCTCACCATGCTCTGTAAGTGATTACTCACCCATGCTCTGACCATTAGCCCAATAAACCCGCAGGTTTGCCCCATTAGACGTGGGTGGAATTCTTTAGTTTGTTGCTGCCTCCTTATCTGGTGTAAATAGAAATGGATGCCCCAGGAAAAGTCACACATTTGTGCCTCTCTGGACTCATAAGGGTCTCAGGGTGGTAGAGAATGGATGTTGCATAGGCTATACCTGTCCATTGGATTCATGGTGGTCTCCTGGTTTTTTGGATACCAAACCTAATATTGTGTGTATTGATATGACCCAGTACCCTCCACCCCTGCAACCTGACACTGTGAGTATAGTACATATCCCAGTCCTCAGCCTCAATTCTGTGCCACTCACACGCATCATGAACTCCAGTTGCCACTCATAAGATGACCCCTCGGGGGCTCAGCACCCTTCATGGTCATATAGAGTCCTCTGAATTTTTTGTACATTATGTGGATGCCAAGGGAAGCCTATAGTACCTGTGACTCCCACACTTGAGCTGTGAGCTAGTTTGCAGAGTTCAACTCAAACCTGCAGTGCTCCTAGGTTACCCTCCACCTTCTCAGTGTCACTCCTCAAACCTGGCACCCCAGAGCTCTTTCACCTGTGCAAATATTTCTAAAGATACTTCCCATTCCCAATTTACTGTCCCCAGGGCCCAACACTGGGGCTTCTCAGAGCTCTCTTTCCATTGTTCCATTTCTCCATCTAATCCCTACCTCAAGGCTCATCCTTCATGGTAAATACGGCACATGGAAAAAGATTAGTTTAAACCTCGTGAAACATAAGTCATTAGACATCTTTTTTTTCTGAGTCATGGTTTCTCTATAGTTTCAGAGCCTGTTCTGCTTCAAACTCACAGAAATCTGCCTGCCTCTGCCTCTTGAGTGCTGGGATTAAAGTGTTACCACCAATGCCTAGTGTCATTAGACATTTTAAGATAATACTTCTGCCTGCTAAGAGTTAATCTTAGGCCACGAGATGGTTCAGACAGTCAAGTTTATGAGCAACCTGTGAGTTTGGAGCTATGTGCTTGTGATCCTGAAACAGGGGCAACAGAGACAGGAGAATCCCTGAGTTTCCTGGCCAGGCCATTCAGACCAAATCAAAGGAACTTGAGGTTCAGTGAGAAACCTTCAAAATTAAGGCAGAAAGTCATAAAGGAAGACACCTCATTGTCAACCTCTGGCTTTCATATGTACCCACATACGTGTACATATACACTAATAAGCTTGTACATACACACACACCCAAGTCACCGAAATTTTCATTGGAAAAAAATGTGTGCACTACAGACGGTATTGGCCAAATGCTGATTACAGCTCATTCTGGCTAAATGATTGGTGAGGGCTGGTACAGGATGAATGTGGGACCCTTTGCTCAGAGTACTGAAAAGTTTAAGACAACAAAGGAACTGAACAAAATGGCTCGTACCTGTAATTCCCGCGTGTATAAGACTAAGACAAGAGGATTGCCTCAGGTTCCTATACTTATTACCTAAGCTATCACTCCAGCCCAAGGACAGTCATTCACATGCCATGAGTGCTCTCCAGAGGAAAGCCTCTGGAGAGACTTTCAAACACGAGGAAACCTTCCCCTCCTCTCTTCCTCCCTCTCTTTGCAGCAAGATTTTGGTCTCAGCTCATCTTTACTTATCATCTTAATTAATTATTGTGCTGTGACAGCTTCCTCATTCTGCAGAATGTTGTCTGAGCCAAGAAAACCCTCCAGTATAAGAGCAAATA
>JAQHUG010000113.1:684793-715623 GCA_028555095.1 Dicrostonyx torquatus
GAATACTACATGAAGTATTTTTAGCCTTTGTTTCCTCCAAGTCTTCAAGAAGCAGCAACAAGAGTTTATTAACATAAGAAAAATCAATAATCTGTGAACTCCCGCTCCCTAAAGTCAAGCTGAACATTTTCTCAGTTGTCTAGAGGCTGCTGTGGAGCAGGCTGTCAAGAGGCTGGAAGAATCATTCCATGATTCACCACAGCTGTTCCTTCTTTCTTTTTCTTCCTTGGTCCTTTTTTCTTTTTCTTCTCCTCCTCTTCCTCCTCCTTCTTCTTTTGGCATTGGCTACTTGTACTGAAACATGGAAAATGTAATACAATCTTGTAATGAGGAGAATACAATGCCCTAACAGAAGCTAAATTCATAACACACTAAGACATAATGATGGATAAAGGACATAGCCAGGGCTGAGTGCCAGGACAGGAGGACATGAGGCTGCTGAAGGGCCAGGCCTTGGAAACCAGCAGGAGCATCACCCTGAGTCCCCTATAGCCTTCCATGCCCGGTACCTGCATTTAAACACATGTACCACACCACTGTATCAGCTGAGGACCAGGACCTAAAATGTTTGAAGCATCCTGCTTTAGAAATGAATTAGAGATGAGGGAGGATAACAGAGACCCAGAGTTCACTAGGCTTCGAGGCCACTGAAATAGCAGCACAAGCCAGGTGTGGTGGCGCACACCTGTAATCTCAGCAGAGGGCTAGGAAGAAGGATTGGGAATGGAGGGCCAGGTTCTTCTACGTAAGGAGTTTAAGGCCAGCCTAGGTTATGTGAGTCCCATCTCAAAAAATAGTAATAAAAAGAATCATAACAACATAGAGAAAGCCAACAATAAGGGGTAAAGTTTGGAAAGTGTTTCTGAATTATCTCTTCATAGAGCACATTACGGCATGAATCTGATCGTTACAGTCTCTGCAGCAACATAGCAAGTGTCCAGGCCCATGGGAGCAGTTGAACCATGGCTGAATAATCAACAGCTTTCCTGCTGGTCCTTCTTTCTTGCCAGTCCCTGTTTAGCCAGAGTTTCTTACCTAACAAAGATTCAGTGAGGCCAGTTTCAGGCTCCTTGCCACTCAGTCCCACTGATCTTTCCAAGATATGTAGAGCATGAGTGGAGTCTCTACTAATCCAAAATATCATTGCCCGTCTATCAACCACGCATCAGCTATCCATCGCCATGTGACAATTCTCTGCAGAATTTACTGTGTAAGAGAGCTAAGAAAGTGTCTGTTGAGAAAGCATGAAGACCTGTGTGTGACCCACACCTCCCAGAATCCACACAAAAAGCCGACACTTGGTGGTAGATCTCCAGGGCTACCTAGCCAGGCAATCTAGCCTATCTGGTGAGCTCTAGGCCAGTGAGAGACTTAGGTCTTAAAATAGAAATAGAAAAGCCAACAAGGGAGATGACACCCGAGGAACAACACCCACTTCTAGAGGGTGATTAGAAGTTAGGTGTTAACTTCTCTAACTTCTACATAAATGTGAACACATGTTCACATACATCTTCTATACACATACATATACACTCCTACACATATGCACATATACACACAAAGATTGGTGGATTTTTTTAGTTTTGCATTGGGGAGAATTGAACCAGGGCCATGCATATACCAGGCGTAAGGGAGGATTGAACCCCGGGCTATGCATATGCCAGGTGAAGTGCTTTATCTTGAGCTCCACCCTGCTGTGATTTATAGATATTTTAAACCTGTCTCAATGTGCTTACAACACCAGGTAATATCCCTTGCTTTCAATTTGTGATGCTGGATCTATTTGCTGATGGATGTAAGTGATTGATAATTCTACAGTCCAGTCCTGATTCAGGGCCATCTGTTCCATGTCCCTCAGTCCTAGCCAGAATAGTTCTCTAAACATAAAAAAATATTCCTTCCATGGCAAAGAGGCCCCATGTCTCCTTCCTGGTTCCTAAGAGTTGTGAACCTAGACCCTGAGAGATCATTCAAGCAGCAAGCATTGACAAAGTATTTACTGTGTGTTACTAGATATATGAGGAGTCTCCTCTCTTTTAGAAATACAGACATGCCCAGAAATAAACACCCGGTAATACAATAATTATGTTACAGAGATATAATCAAAGAGCTGGAGGCCACCAAGATCTGGGAAGGAACTTTAAGAAAGGGAGTAAATGAACTGTTGGGGGTGAATATGAGTTTGCCACTGGATGGTTGTACAGAGAGTGGCTTAGGGTGAAAGAAACTAAAACTACAGTAAGAGGCCCCAAGTAGACTGTGAAGGAAGGAACAGAGATGAGGCTAGGAGGCGAGGTGAGCTGTGTTCTGCAAGAAACGACTAAGTTCTAGTAGACTGAGTTGTTTGCAATTATCCTGAAGGCTGGAAGAAGCTGGCAGGTGTTTCTGACTTGGCTGCTCCTTGGAATGGCCGGGAAGTCAGCCCAGGAAGATGAGTCAGGAAAGCTTGGAGCCTGTGAGTCTGAGTTGCAGACTCCCCTGGTTCCTTTGATGATCAGCCATATTGGCAAGCAAGGTCCTCACTAACATTAGAGTTTTCCAAACAGTCTAAAGCAAGCACCATGGTGGATTTCACTAGACGTTGGCAAAGCAGCCCTGGTAGTAGCACCAAGCTGAGCGACCAGATGCAGAAAAGAGGGTGGCTGGGTGGTTGAGACTGAGGAGAAGGACTTTGAGGAGAACCTCATATAAACCACTAGTGTGGTTCTGTGGGAGAAAGGTCAGAGGGAAGGGACATTTTAGTAGAAGAGCTACCTCAGCCAAATGACATGTTCCTGCAGGAAGAAGAATTTTGGACCCAGATAACATATAAAACGAGTCAACCATACAGAGATGCCAGAAGAAGACAGCCACCTCCAAGTCAAGGACAGGGGCCTCCATAGAGAGCGGTCTGCTTATGTAGTCATCATGGACCTCCAGTCTTCAGAAGTCTGAGGAAATGTACTTCTGTTGTTTATACTCAAAGTCTACATACATTGTTCTGAAAGCACTGCCAAACGATTGTAGAGGCTAAGCAGGAAGGCCAGATAAACAAATGAGGGAGTAACAATGGAGGCCTTGGGTTCCATCCTCAGCATCATCAACCAAAAAGCTCTGCTCAGTTGGTGTAGCGCGTGCCTAGCATATTAAAGCCCTGGGTACCATCCTTTGCCCTGCATAAACTCAGTGTGGGGATGCATGCCTATAATCCCAGTATTAGGGAGGTGGAGGTTCAAGGTCATACTCAGTTATAATAATGAAGTCCATGCTATCCTTGGATAAGGAAAGCCTGTTTAAATAAATAAATACATTGATTGATTGAGGTATGGGCAAACTCCTGTAATCTCAACAACACTGAAGAGGTGACCTTGAACACAGGAAGACATAAGCACAGACTTCTCTTTCCTGACTTGTGGTAGTTATGAAGGAAGCTTTGGGAGAACACTTTAAGAACAAGGCTCATCTGAGAGGAACTGAGTTTGAAAGAGAAAAGCTAAGTACATCTGAGGCTGAGAAAAAGGAACAGCAGATAAGATTATACTAAAGACTTAAGGGAAAGCAAAATAATGTAAAGAAGAATAGAGAGATGAGAAGGCAGTGTGAGTGTGGGGTTAGACAGAGAGAACAAGTGAGAAGAGGGGAGAGGGGAAAAAAGGGGAGGAATAAGGAGGAGAAAGTGGGTGAGTGGAGGGAGAGGAGGGGATGCAATTTTGTCTAACACCAAAGACGAAATATGGATGACACAATAAACCAGTTTTATATGGCAGATGAGTTCACATTGTATATGTGACAATGGACAGAAATAGGTGGACTTTCGTTTAGATCAGTGGCTCTCAACCCACGGGTGTGGCAAAATGTGACAAAATCTAAATAATCCATCCTATAAAATAAACCTGAGGGACAACATCTCCTGTCATTCCTCCATTATCTACAGTGAATCAGGCTTCAGAGGTAACTACTCTGGACAGTTCTATACTTAAGTTTGAGGATCTGAGAGGAAAAATGGAAAGTTGAGACCTACTGTGAGCTGTGGAGCCATTCCTACTGGTGAGGACAGGTGTACTGTTTCTTGTCCGTACAATCAGCAATACCAGGGCAACCGAAGTAAATGCAGTACTTCGCGTGTTATACAGATCACAACTGAGTGAGAAAATGCAACTTGTATTCATTCTGTGTGCTACTCAGGATGGAAAGAAGCTAGGAATGACTGTCAGGTAAGATCAACAAAGGGTTCCCAAGGTGAGTGGGAAAGACAGGACAGGAGGGAAGTTTGACAGAAAGAAGTATCTCCAAGCATCCGCATGGACCTGCAACACACAGAACCTATGTACAAAGGACAACAGGGAAGTGAAAGCTGAGAATGTGGTGACAGCAGAATGAGGAAAGGCCAATGAAAGGCAAGAAGGCAGCTCCAGCCTGATGGAGGAGTAGGAGTGGCAATGGCCTCAGTCACAGAAAAGGTGGCCTAGAACAATAGGGAGAAGGGAACAAAAGGGGTGGCAATCCAGGCTATGAGGAGAGATCAGACTGAAAGAAAGGAAGCCTGGACTAGGAGGCAAGGGAGACAATAGAATTGAAGGCAGTGGGGAGAAGGTTTGCAGGAAGGAAACAAGGAATTCGAGGAGTCCATGGTCACTTAAACACCAGTGTACTCATTCTCTTGTTACTATGACCAAACACCTGCCGTGAAGTAACTCAATATGAGGAAGGGTTGGTTTTGACTCACAGTTTAAGAAAAGACACAGTCCCTCATGGAGAAGAAGCCATCGCCAAAGGATTGTGAGGTGGCTGGTCACACTGCATTTACAGTCCAAAAACAGAAAGCAGGAATTGGGGCTGGACTATAAATCCTCTAGGACCTCCTGCAGTGGCCTACTTCCTTCAGTAAGATAACACCGCTTAAAAGATTCCGCAAACTTCCAAAACGGTGTCACAAACTGGAGATCGTGATGCTGTGTTCAAACACATGAGCCTGTGGGTGACACCTCTCATTCAAGCCACAATAAAGAAGACCACAGAAATTCTTCCACCATATTTATCAAATATAGCCAGCAGACCGAAGACAACAGAGGATTGTGCCTGCAGAGCCTTTGAGGCCTTCTGCAGCATCAGGGTGTTTGCTAATAACAAGGGTACCGTGTGTTCGTACGGACACTTTAACACAAAATAATTATGTTCTTACCAGTCTAGAACAGGCCACTGCCCTTATCTTATAGTTCAACTCTATGCTCTGGTCATCTCCGTGAGGATAATTTCCTATGATGAAACACCATGACCAAAGGCATCTTGAGGAAGAAACAATTTATTTCCAGGACAGGCTCCAAAGCTACAGAGAAACCCTGTCTCAAAAGACCAAATAAATAAATAAACATAAAAGAGTGTTGCTTGCATACCATCTTGGTTCTCATGGCTTGTTTTGCCTCGTTTTTATATACATCTAGAATCATCTGTCCTAGAGGGTAGCATCACCCACTATGAGCTTGACCATCCTATGTCATCAATCAAGAAAATGTACCACAGGCTTGGCCTGTTGAGCATTTTCTCAACTTAAGTTTCCTCTTCTTTCATGACTCTATCATGTCAAATTGGCACAAAACTAGCCAGCACAAGGGTCCCATCTGAGGTATAGACATAGTTGACTTCTGAATGAAGCCGAGGTTCTCTCCTAATGGATTTTTTTTTCTGTCTGGCCACACCATCTCCCAGCACCACGGATAAGAGCTTCACTCTGGGTTAGTCAGCTGTTTGCACGGGGCCTCCTGAAAGGTTTACCAAAGTCTTCCAGATCCACCTACTGAATTCCTGGAAATGGAATTTCAGATCCTGTGACAACTGGGTGCAATTTGGAAGAAACAGGTGTTGCCTTCTGCCTGTCAATCAATTTCTACCCATGACAGATCAGTCATGTGGCCAAAGAGAGCCAATGTTGCTTGCTATCGGACCACCCTGGTGCACTCACAGATACATTGCTGGTTTTCCCTCTCAGGGTGGCCACATTTCCTTAATGCAAAAGCCACCCAGCCTTCACTCCAGCCCCCACCTGTAGTCAGCCCATCTACTTTTTGGCACTCAAAACAGCAAGCTGTTGAGTCGGCCAGCCTCACCCACCTGTTGTGTGTCTCGCTCCCCAAACAGCTGGTGAAAACCAATATCAAGCTGAGCGTCAGGCTTGGCTTTGGCCAGGGAATTAAGCACACACATGTTCATGCAAGCTCCTCTCAAATTCATAAACACATCGTGACAAGTAGCAGGGTTCTGAGCAGAACCCCAAAGCCTTTGGTTTTGATTACACGAAACGCCTCTGGTGAAAAGGAATTATTTCTTTTTTTTTTCCTTTTTTTTTTTTTTTTTTTTTTTGCAACATGCTTGATCTGATTCCAGATTTGGGGTGGAGCCCAACAGAACCTACATGCCTTTGTCTCACACACTCTGAGCTGGATTATGTCTGGCGTAGGCCAACTCTCCCAATTTAGGGAGCTAGCATGGGAAGCTTTCTAGACACATCCTAGTGGGGTAAGAATTTTCCTAGATACAAGGGGAAAAAATGACTCTTTCTTGTCATAGGCTCCCATGTGGGCGTATGTGGAAAAGCTGCGTTCCTCCAATGTGAATACATGCAGCCATTTGAACCTTCTAAATTGCATCCTTACTGTCTAGTATCAGGTATCACCTTCCATATCTCAGTACAACCCAGAGGACCTGTCTGTCAAACTGTCAGGATGTCCCAGATGAAGAGCCTGACGGAGCTAGAGCTAAAGGCCTAAAGACAGAAGTGTGGAATGGATAAGAGCCTTTATTTAGTCACCAAGATCTATGGGGCAACTCAAAAAGAAATAAGGGATTTTTGTCATCTCCAAGCCTGCCTTCCCCATCCCCTGGTATTATAGTCTCCGGTCTTGGACTGACTCACAGACACTCACTCTTTCTACACCCACATCACTTCTCCCGTTCTTTAGATTTACCCGGTAAACCTTAAGGAAGGGGATACCAAGTGATTCCTGCTTCCGCTACATTTTAAACCTACTCTACACTATGGACAGTAGTAAGGAAATGGAACCGGCCTGGCTGTCCATCAGCAGATACGGATAATGAAAAATGTATTACAAGATACAATAAAATTTTATTGTAAACAAAAATTAAATGAAGAAATTTGTGTGTGTGGGGGGAATTGTGTGGATCTGTAAAATATTACACTAAGTGGGGTGACCCATAACCCAGAAAGACAAGAATCATAGTCTGTTTTTTTTTTCCCATTGTAGATTTTTGTGTTTATATGTCAGTGTGCCTGAGGGTGGATATAGGTTGTGGATTTAGAAGGGTTACCACTAGAGAGGGAAAAGAGGTTCTGAGGAAACAGAGAGGGGCAATAGAGCACAATGTGCCAGCTAAAAGGCTTTGGGGCTACAAGGGTACAATGGGACAGAGAGATGGGAGAGGAGAAACAGCAAAATCAAATTTTTATAGTTAATTCTAATATATACCATATACCCTACTAGCTAAAGGCATTTGTCAGCAGAGAAGGGAGGTAAACTATACACGTTTGCTGAAGAGAAGGGTACAAACCAAGGAGATGCCCTGGGAAGGGATGTGGCTCCTCGGGAGAGCACTTGCCCAGCATGCATTAGGCTCTGGATTCATTCCCAGCATGGCACACACTGGGCATGATGGTGTGCACTTTAATCCTAGTACTTGAAAAGTAAACAAAGAAGGATCAGAGACCCAAGTTTGTCCCTGGCTACATAGTGAATTGGAGGCCAGCCTGAACTACATACAGACCCTGTCTTTTCTTTTCTGTTTTTTGTTTTGTTTTGGTTTTTGGTTTTTTGAGACAGGCTTTCTCTGAGGCTTTGGAACCTGTCCTGGAACTTGCTCTGCAGACCAGTCTGGCCTCAAACTCACAGAGATCCACCTGCCTTCTGCCTTCCAAATGCTGGGATTAAAGACATGTGCCACCGCTGCCTGGTGAGACCCTGTCTTAATAAATAAAGGCCATGGTGTCATTCCTTTGTGTGACTATGGTTTCACTGCAAAATCAAAACAAACAGTGCAGTTCTAGGTCTACCATGACACCACAGTTGGAGGATATCCAAGTCCTGTGTACAATGGTCCAATGTTTGCATGTAACCCATGGATGTCCCCCTAGCCTGTAAACTATCTCTCTATTTCTTGTAGATAACTCTCCAAATTTAATAGTTACAAATCACATTGCCAAGAGAATTGCAAGACAACAGCAGGGTGGATCCAGGCCTAGGCTGAGGAACTGTCCTTCCCCTTCTCATTTCTAGACTTATGATGCCCCAGCCTGCTACTCATCATTTGAGTCCCCCAACTCATATTGAAATCCCTGTATTTGATCATATTAGTCAGGTTGGCTACCCGCCCTATCAAGCTGTCTCTCATATAAACCCACTGAGCCTTCTGATGTCCACCATAGAGGCCACCCTCCAGAAAACCTAGTCTCTCCCACTGTGGAGCTCTGTCCTTTAATCCATCACAGTGTGCTTCCTCCAGTCACTATTCACATGACTGTGCCCCCACCAAGACTGTGAAATCCATTAGGAGCAACGACTGTTATCTGTAAGTGGTAGAAATCTCAAGGTTTGGTGAATATTAATTCACTGGATAAAATTTATCTTCTTGATTTTCTGGGAAATCCTTCAGAACCATCCTGCATGGACGTGTGTCTTAGACAGAAGGGAGGAAGGGAGAGAGGTAGGGGAAGAATTGGGCCTTAAAAAAATTAATTGGGGGCTGGCAAAACGGTTCAGCATTAAGTAATGCAAAGGCACTTGACAGGAAGTCAGACAACCTGAGGCTGACCACAGGGATCCATATGGTAGAAGAGAATCATAATTGAGTCCTGCAAGTTTTACACACACACACACACACACACACACACACACACACACACACTAAATCAACATAGTAAGAAAATGAATGCAAAAATGAAGTAAAAACCTGCCATTTGAGTCCCCCAACTTACTTGTTTTCATTGCCTCTACTTCAAATGACAATTTCTCATTTTCTCTGGTGCCAAGAGCAGTGCTTGGTTTGGCAGTCAGTAAGCACTCAAAGAAGTGATATTCTTACACAAGTGAGTGAATGAGTATAGGAAAAGAGCAAACAGGGCTAGCGATGTAAGCTGAGGGGCCATGAGGGTGCATTTTAGTCCAGGAATGTCTGAGAGCTCGTTTAAATTTTAAAATTAATAAATTTATTAAAGGCACTAATTCAAAATTCTACTTATGTGTATGGCTTAAGTTTAATTTATAATTTCTAAACATTTTAAAAGATTCATTATCTTCCATATCTTAGTGATTTAAAATATTTATAATCTGATGGATTTAGTCATCGTTTTTAAGAAGTCTTATACAAACTCAATACCTTAAGTTGCCACAGGCTGTATGCATACACTTATTACATTTGGTTTGTCTTACATACCTCACTCGGTCCTCAGAAGTAGGAGCCTTTAAAAATATGTTCTTGTAAGTCACACGTATTATCTGTACAAATTTGAGAAATCTGAGATTTGTTAACATTTTAGCACTATTAAGTGGTAAACGACTCAAAAACTTTTGGCTAGAAGCATACTACTGTAAGTCTCTTCTGAACCTGAATCTTGAGGCCCATTTTTTGGACATCCTAGGTTTATAACTGTTTAAAAGAGCAGTGGAAGTCTGGGTAGACTTCAGTAGCAGGAAGGCTTGCAGGAGGCCCTGTGTTTAACACCCAGGACTGCAAAGACTGATTGCTGAACTAAAGTGCTCAAATGTGCACACATGAATCTTAAGTAGGACACATGCCCACTGTTGCCTGTTTCTGTACCTTCTCTTGTCATTCCTTGAGTTAAAAGACGTTTGTATTATCCAAAGCAAGTAGAACTTTCCCACTTACTGTGTCTGTATCTCTCAGGCCTCCCCTCAAACTGGAGTCCATCCTTGTATATAACAGCTAATGGCCTTCTCTGTTTGCTAGGATTTTGTAGGGCTTGTTTTGCTTCATTGTCTTACCATGACCATTTTTTATATTTTGAGACAGAGTCTCACATAACCTAAGGCGGGATTTAGCTTACTAAGTATCAAGCATGAATCCAAAGATGCCCTCATTCATAACTCACTATGATACTGAGGATGCCCTTGAATTTTCTGATCCTCCTGTCTCTTCTCCCAAGTGCTGGTCCTACAAGTGGGTGCTACCACAACACGTTTTATACAGTGTTGGGGAATGAACCATAGGCTGGTGCTTGCCAAGGAAGCACTGTACCCCTTACCCTACATCCACAGTTCTTGAGCAAACATTTGTAAAAGCAAATTGGCATATCACATACAGTTGGGTTAAAAGATACTTTATAACAATGGTTTTCAACCTGTAGGTCATGAACCCCAAAGACCATCAGTAGTGTAGGAGGGATCTTCTGTATTTTGTGTTGCTTTCATTGGTTAAATAAAGAGACTGCCTGGCCTGTAGGATAGGGCAGCCCTTAGAGAGAAGGCACGGGAGCAAACACCATGATGCTCCTACCCGAGATGGACGTAGTTAAGACTCATGCGGGTATGCCATGACATGTGGTGATACACAGATTTCTAGATATGGGTTAAAGCAAGATGTGAGAGTTAGCCAAGAAAAGGCTAGAGATAATGGGCCAGGCAGTAATTAAATTAATATAATTTTCGTGTGTTTATTTCGGGTATAACCTAGCCGGCGACTGGGAGCTGGGCGGCGGCAGGACACAGCCCGCACCTCGTACTACACATCAGAAAACAGAAATATTTACATTATGATTCATAACAGTAGCAAAATTATAGTTAATGAAGTAGCAATGAAAATAATTTGTGGTTGTGGGTTACCATAACATGAGAACTGTATTAAAGGGTTGAAGTATAAGTAAGATTGAGAAGCACTGTTTTAGAACAAGTTAAGGAGACAAAGTAATTAATACTTAGTTTTGTTTTTTAAATGTTAATGGAGAAAGAATTCTTCCAATTAAAATATCATGAAAGTAAGTTAAATCATTGACAAGGAGTCTTACCAGGGAGCATCATTTCAGTGAGGTCTCCCTCGACTTGGAAAAGGATGTTTGGAATGTTTTCTCACCCTTGGTCCTGGCAGTTATCTTGGAGTGCTTGATTAAGGTGGAATGAAGAGTCACCAAATGAAAAATGAGCACTGGATAAACACTTATTGAATAAAGCCAGTCACACTAAGAGCACCATTTTCGCTGGTGGTCTTGCATCAAGGGTGTGCCTGGGTGACTTTGAGATCACCAATTGGTGAGTGAGATTAGTTCAAGACAGAAATATTAAGTGGGGAAAGCCTGCACAGATGGTAAAGCATAACTCACAGCTTGGAAAATCCCCAACTTTCTGGGAGTCAGGCAGAGTGTAAATCAGACATAGAGATGCCATTCAACCATTCACCTGGGGCCAATGTTTCAGGAAATAACATGTCCACACATACCTTCCTGGTGTGTTCTAGAATATTTACTCTTCTGCTTCTTACAAGCACACCTACCTAACATCTGAGCAGAAGATGCAGGGACTGAAGGGAAGGGGACATCTGCATCATTGGTTCAGGAGCTAAAATGTCTGCAAGTTATCATAAAGTACAGAGGATGAGAATCAGTCTTAAGTTATCTCTGTGGGATAGTGGTCTCCACCAGGAGCCCGGAAATATCCCAGGACCCCTTCCTGAAGTAACTAGAGAGGATCACAGACCCATAACTGCTGCAACTGGGAAGGCAGGAAATGCTTGCAGAAACCAGGCTAAGGCAATATTTGCCGTTCCAGGAGCAACACCCGGCAGGGTTGTACAGAGAGAGAACGTGTTCATTCAGACTGGCTACTTCCAAGAACAAACCAGCAGATGCCCAGAGTCTGAGATCCCTCCCAGGAGGACTGGTAACCTTCTCTGTGACTTGTACCACTGGTACCACTATGTGTACTACAGTACTTCGCCTGTAGTGTGACGTCTGCACTACAAGACCATCTGCGAGCCGGGCAAGGGCCTGGAGATTTAAACACACGGAGACACACAGACAGAGACATGGGTCATTCTTGAAACAAGAATGCCAACTTATATATATGGATCCTTAATTGATAGGCGCGGCCCAGCCAAACTCACCAGAAACCACTCTGCTGACATCAGGAACTCCTGAGGGTCTCATGCTCAAGAGTAGCTGCAAGCATAACAAGTTGTTTACAGGAAATTCAGGGTCTGGGTCCACAGCCCTCAACAGTGACCTTAACTCACATACTGGATGCAGTGATTTGACCATCTTACTGGTAAAAACTGTTGTGTTGTCTTCCTTTAAAAATAAAGTATTTTCCTGAAGAGAAAGTTGAAGCCCGAGGTGGGGCTTAGTACGCCACAGATCAGCGTCCTTCCTTGAGTCTCTGTGGTCCATGTCCTTGTTTCTTCTTGGCTCCTTTGGGCCCTCATGAGATGCTTAATCTACCTTCATTGTGGGAATGCATTGCTTTCATATCTATTAAGTACCGTCAGGGCTTGGCATGTGAGTCAGTTGGTGGAGTGCTTGCCTGCTACACACAAAACTCTGCACTCCCGTGATTAAACAGTGCGTTAAATAAAATCCCGAAAGAAAAATCAAGACTACTCTCTAAAACTGACTTTTGAAGGAAAGGATGAAATTCAGCTCACAAATGAAGGTAAGCAAGATTTGAGGGAAAATATATCAAAAACTCAATATAAATCAGAGAAGTATTTTGGCAAACTGCAGGAAATGTTGGAGTACTTTGTCTCTCTGATAAACCTGGCCCTAGGCTAGATGTGAAAATCCAGGAGTGGCAAATAAGGCCAGCCCAGCATGTACTGTATGTACATCTGACATATGTATCAATTCCATATACACTGAGCACAAATTTTCTAGAAGGCAGTCCTTCAAAGACCAGCTGAAAAAAGATCAAAGTTCATTTGAAGCAAAAGAATTATTGTTTTAAAATTAATAGAAAGGAAACAGATTAGATTGAGTAGTTCTTGTGACCCACTCTGTGTAGCATCCTCAAAACACACACACTCATACACACACACACACCCATGCACGCGCGCACACACACACACACACAAACACACACCATAAGTCTCCATACTTTTTCTTCTAAATCCAACAGCCAGGGCAGCAAAGGAGAAGGTAAGGGAGGGCTCTTCCGGGGCTCTTCTTCACAGAAAGGGAAACCTAGTCTGTGTTTCCCAGCCCTCTAAGTATGCAGCGCCCTCAACACTCCTCCCATGGTGCTTTGTCATACCTACGACCTCTTCACAAAATGATGCTTCTCTAGTTCACTGGATAAACAATTTCGTGATCAAGAAAAAAAAATAAGAGAACTTACTTTAAAGTCAGCCCACAGGTCTTAGGATCTGTAAAGTTTCTTTGGGGGCCATCACAAGTGTTCAGTTGTTAAAAGTGCTTGCCATGAACCCTGATAATCTGAGTTTGATCCAAAGAACACACGTAAAGGTGGAAGGAGAGAACCAAATACACAAAGGTTGTTGTATGAGGTGCGGAGGGCTGTGTCTCGCCGTGGCTAGCTTATGCCCGAAATAATAACCACATGAAAATTGTATTAATTAAATTACTGCCTGACCCATTATCTCTAGCCTTTGCTTGGCTAATTCTCACATCTTATTTCACCCTATTTTAATAGTCTGTAAGTCACCACAAGGTAGTGGGCTTACCGGGAAGATTCAGCATGTCTGACCCTGGTGGCTTCATGGTGGGCTCTCTCCCTGACTCAGTTTTCTTCCCAGCATACTGTTCTCTTTTCCCTGCCTATCTAAGTCCTGCCCTATCAAAAGGCCAAGGCAGCTTCTTTATTAACCAATCAAAGCACAGAACAGAAAAAGGGGAAATGGTGTAGGAGGGTCCTTTATTGGAGGGGATAAAACTTACAGATCAATGTCCCAAACCACAGTCCTCTGGTCGCAAACAGGAAACAGAGTCTAGTAGTCAGAACGGGAGCCGGAAGCAAGAGAGAGCAAGCGGAATGCTGCCGCCACTTTTTAAAATGAAAACCATGCCCCAGTGGGCTGGTATCTTAAAAGCCATTGACTGAAGGAGAGAGAGAGAGCTCCTGCAGTAAAAGGGGACCTGGGAACTCCACATACATTCAGTGGTATATATACACACACCAACACAAATTCTACACTCACAAGAATAATAAAATAAAAATAAGTTCTTTTACCCATTGCAATATACTTTAATTTAGTTTTTTAATTAAAAAAAATAAGAAAAGTCTTCACATATCCCAGGCTATCAAACTTACTCTGTAGCTGAGGTTTGCTTTCTGATCCTCGTGCCTCCACCTCAAGATTGCAGGGCCTTACAGGCCTGTGCCATCTAGTTTATGTGGTGCTAGGGATGGAGCCCAGGACTTTGTGCATGGCAGGCAAACACTCTACAACTGCACTACAGGCCCAGCCAGCATTGTAATGTAATAGATATGAAAGCCCTATACTCCCACAGTGAGGGTAAATTAAGCATCTGATGAGGGACCAAAGAAGCCAAGAAGATACAAGAATGTGGACCACAGAGACTCAGGAAGGATGTTGATCCACCTTCCTGACCCACCTCTGGCAACAACTTTCTCTTCCAGTGGTCAGTTTTTCCCACCTCCCCCAGTTCTAGCTATCAAGAATTTGTGGGTTCTGATATCTACTTATTGTTGAGAGATTGCTAAAAGGTTCTCAAACCTATTGATTGTGCTATGTTTAGGAAAATGTATCAAAATGAAAGAAAACCTGAGTTTAATCTGAGGCCATGTTAGGAATGGAGACCCCTGTGCCTTTATTTCTTTCTCAGGAGGAAGGAGGACATGGCTGAGGCACTGTGAACAGCTGTGTGTGGCTGCATCCTATCTGTACCTCTCTGTCTACGGCATTGTAGGGAACTAATTTACTATACTTCCTCAATTATTTGCTTCTTACTATCTCCCTTCTTGTCCCTCTCCCTTCTTGTCCTGACCTGAGGAAGTTATAAGCTTTCTGTCCTTTGCCTTAGGGAAGTTTTCTTGGCTAGTACCTGTGACTTCATGGCTCGCACAATCATTTTTCTGACCTTCCAAGGCATTAGCAATACAGCACAACCCTTAAACATGCTTGCTGCCCCTCTGATTGCTTCCTAAGTCTTTCTTGCAGTACAAGATTCATATCAATATACCGATCTGCTGAAGCTATATGGATCTATCCATCTCCAACAGGAGTACCCAGGGCTCTGGTCTGTCACACTTTATGTTGTTTTCCCTAACACAAAACCCATAAGAAATCCTAGCTTTCTAGGTTTCTATGTCTCTAAAGCTCTGGGAACCAGCATGTCCACATTGAACGATTAGTTGTAGCTCTAACTAAATCAGAGTCCTCCTCTCCAATTCAAAGTAGAGAGACATCCTTGCATCATATGGCCCATCTGCCTCATCATGTCCCAGTCATTTATTCATAGACACAACGTGTGTAATGATTTCTGTCCTTTAAAGAGACAAGCCACGCCCACTCCCTCCCCTTTCCACTGAGGCAGGCTGATCTTCAGCTTCCAGCCTGAGAGCTCTTGGAGAGGCAGCTTCTGCCTCTCTCTCCCCACTTCTCCCCTTCCCCCACTTCTGTCTCTCTCTTCTCTATCTCCTCTCTCTCTCTCTCTCTCTCTCTCTCTCTCTCTCTCTCTCTCTCCTCTTCTCCCCTTTTTCCTTCTCCTCAATAACCCACCTAATACATGTTCAACTTTACACTGCATGGCATGCCTATCCATGTCTCTGGCTCCTGCCCGCCTGCCACGTGTCTCCCTGCCTGGGACCAGCCACCGCTCGGGGACTGGCAGCCATCTCTGCCTGGGACTGCCTGCTCCCAAGCCCGCTGCCTGCTGGTGCATGGCCTGCTATCACTGCTTGGGGACCTACAGCATTTCTGCTGCCTACTGCCTCCGGGGATCCTGCAGCATTTTTAATTTTTCCATTACAATGTGTAAGAAGCACCTATGTGGAAGGCATTCCTTTCCTTCTATTTATGTATGTGTAGTGTGTGCATATATAAATATGTGTGTCTGTATATGTATGTTTATATTGATGTGGGTGCCTATGTGTGTGATGTGGAGGCCAGGGGAGAATGTGGACTATCTTTTATGCTGGTTAGTTTCTGTCATCTCTATACAAACGAGAGTCACCTAGGAAGAGGGACACTCAGCTGAGGAATTGCCCTTTTCAAGCTGGCCTGTGGTGTGTCTGTATGACATTCTCTTAATTAATGATTGACATATGAGGGCCAGTCCACAGTGAATGGTGAGACCCCTAGGTAGGTGAGAGATCTATAGGAGCAAGGTCGTAAGCAGCTGTCCTCCATGGCTCTTGTCTCTGCTCCTGCCCCAGTTCTTGCCTTGATTTCCTTCAAATGGCCTGTGATCTGGAAGGATAAGCCAAGTAAAGCCTTTCCTTCCCGAATTGCTTTGGTTAGGGCACTCATCACCAGCAACAAGAAGGAAAACTAAGACACCCTCTGTCACTCTTGAGAAAGCGTTGCTCTCACTGACCCTGGACCTTGTGTTTTGGCTAGGCTGGCAGGCTTTCAAGCTCCCAGGATTAGCCTGTTCCCATCTCTCAAGGAGGGGTTTGCAAACAAAAGTGACCACACACATTGTTTTAGTGTAATTGCTGAGGATTTGAACTCAAGTCAGTATGCCCACACTGCAAGCACTCTGAAGGCACGTTGAAAAATCATTTTTGGGAATGCGACACCAGACTGGGGTGTGGCTCCTGGGGACACACATGCCTTGTGCACAGCTCTCAGAGCTATCATACTGTTGGTGCCACCTTGCTGCTATGAGTTGCGCATGTTCTAAACAACAAGCAGCAAAAAAAAAGACCATGTTAATTAATAATTAACAATAATTTATTTATTATATTAATTAATATAATAATGTTAATTATTAATATTATCGATTATAATAATATTATCAATGTTATTAATTATAATATTATTAATTATTAATTAATAGGCCGTGTTCAGAACCTAATAACAACAACCAGTAACTGCAGCCGGTGTCACAGCACCCTGTTGACAGAATGCATTCTAGGAAGATGGGGAGGTTGGCTCTGTGCTCATCTCTGCCTTTGATGTCTTAGAAAGTGCTATACGATAGCCAAGCTACCACCTCTAAGAGGAGGAACTCCAGAAAGCGCTTCGCAGGCTAAGCTTGCCTTCTCTCCAACTCCCCTGAACCTTAAGTCTGTCCGTTCCACTTCAAGGATGAAACTTTAAGGGACTTGACAGCAGAGAGAAGCTAGGAGCCTGGAGTCCCTTCCTCCATGGCTCGTTAAGCACTTGATCGGCTTCTTGATTGCAGTTTTAAGTTTTCCTCTTCTCCCTCATCCTTCCTAGCCAATGAGTGCCTCCACTCATTAGGAGTGGAGTTGCAGACTTTAAAACTTGAAACCCAGGGCTAAGGCATGGCTCATCTGATACAATGCTTGACTGGCATGCATGAAGTTCTGAGCTCCATCCTTAGCTTCACATAAAATCAGGCATTTGGGTGAATGACTATGACCTTGGAAGTAAGAGATTAAACTCTGATCCTGGATTGCAGAAGGTTAAAACTATGATCCTGGGATGCAGGAGAATAGGAGGTTGTAGGTATTAATTGCTTTCTTCTTTAAAGGAGATTGAGAGGAAAATAAGCAAAGGAAACACACAACACACTAAAAATAATATGGACTTTGGATTTTAGAAATCATATCTATATGGACGGCAAGAAAGGGGACACAAAACTGAGGAACAAAGGGTTTTAATAGGAGGGGTGGGGACAAGAGGGCAAGGAAAGGGGAATATGCTTACAAATGCACTCTTGAATAAGGCTTGAATAATAATAATAATAATAATAATAATAATAATAATAATAATAATAATGTTGTGAATACAGAAAATATAGACAAGAAAAGATGATCAAAGTGAACAACACAGCTGCATGTAACAGAGTAGGGAGGGAGATGGGCACAACTAGGGAGCTCTACCAAAGCTGTAACAGCACTCCTGGGGTTTCATTCTTCCAACTAGGATCTGGTAAAATAGGCACCTGACAATGGGCATAGTGGCAATCATGTATCTAGATATTTCTCTTCTATTGTCTTACACCAACCACTCTAAACTCTGCCCGGTAGTGATCCTAGAACTTCTTCAGTACCCTCTACTGCAAGGACACTCTAACAGCTACAGTATGGGGGTGCTATTCTAGTGACCAGCATGCAAGAGCACCCGTGCTTCAAAGGGCTTAGTACCCCCGGGGACTTTGTCTTAGTTAGGGTTGAAGAGAGTTATTGCTTGAAGAGACACCATGGCCACCGCAACTCTTACAAAGAAAATTGTAATTGAGGCGGCTCGCTTACAGTTTCAGAGGTTCAGCCCATTATAATCATGACAGGAGCAAGGCGGTGTGCAGGCAGATGTGGTGGTGGAGCTGGGAGTGCTACATCTTGCAGGCAACAGAAAGTCAACTCAGACATTGGGCAGTGTCCTGAGTATAGAAAACCTCAGAGCCTGCCCCCACAATGTCACACTTCCTCCAACAAGGCTATACCCACTCCAACAAAGCCACACCCCCTAATAATCCTAATAATCCCTGAGATTATGGGGGCCAATTACATTTAACTACCACAGACCTCATCACCAATGTGGTTAGCAAGAAACTTCCAATGTGTTTTCTATTTTCCTATTTTCTACCTTTTTTGTGAAGGATTTGTAATTTTAAAAAAATTTATTGGCTTGAACTGTAACTCAGCTGATAGAGCACTTGTCTAGCGTGCACGAAGGCCCAGCTGAACACCCAGTACTGCATAAATCAGTTTTAGTGGGGCAGAATCATAATCTAGAACTTAGTAGGGAAAAACGGGAGAGTCATAAGTTCCAGGTCATCCTCGGCTACAGGACAAGTTGTATGCCAACCTGGGATATATGAAATAATGTTTCAACTTCTTCACTGTTTCTGTAAGCCTAGCACAAATTTATTCTAGTGGACATTACTTGGCAGAAGCGTCTTTTCTGTGTGGCTTCAGTGTCCCTGCATTTCCCATCTTATATTTTAAGGGTTAGAAGATGCTGCTTTGTTAGTTTTTATTTGATAGTTAATAACTTAACCGTTAGTTACACAGGCACACAACACACATTGTTCTTATGTGCCCATACTTATAGGAACATAGGGTTAATACAAATAGACATACAAAGTCGTGGCTATGAAGGATGACTGAAATTCGAAGATGGAATGTTAGCAGCTAGAATCTTGATGAGGAGGTGTGTGCTGGTAATCTCAAGACTGGGAGAGAGGGCAAGGAAACAAGAAGAAGATCACCCTAGTGAAAAACCAGCTTGATCTCCACAGTGCGTACCAGATCAGCCACAGCTTCAGAGTGAAACCCTGTCTCAGAAAAATCAAGAAACAAAAAAGAATGACAAGCCAAGGTTGCTGAATTCATCTACCAGGCCTGAGACTCTCGAACACAAATTAACCTTCCAGGACTTCCCAGTTGTCCCTGGCTCCATCTGTACACTATAAACATGAGCTTTGTTACTTCCCAGTTTTTCCCACTTGCTGAGATAGACAGGCAAGTGTGCCCTGCTAGGTCATTGATGCTTGGAGAAGAAACTTCCACAGGACATAGACACTAAGGTCCTTCCGTTACATCGTGTAGTTTTTCACAGTGTGAAAGGGACACAACTTCAGGAAAGTCTGAGAGGGGCGGATTGTTGTACCCAGAGCCGGCTGTTGCTTTCCAGTGTCTTCAGAATGTCTCTTTAAGTGTCTGGAATATGCTTTAGGGATGTGTTTCTGTGCTGTGCATCTCTCAACTGGCTAAAGGCTGTGTGACTCAGACTAACAAGCATGAGAGACCGACGATCACAGCAGATTACTCATCTGTAACTGGAGATTCCTGGAAGGAAAGCGGCACACAGTAGCTTGCCTTTGCCTTAGATGCTTGAAGTTCTTTCGGCGCGTTGGTGTGAGAGGAAGCATTTCTCACGCTCCCTCTGGAAAGCAGGACACAGGAGTTGATTTCTGGGCCACAAGTGTAGGTTCAAACTCTGGGACCCTCTCTTAGGGTGAGCCTTTAGGCAAACTGTATCGAACCTAATGTTCCTCCGTTTAAAAATAAGGACAATACCCTGCAGGATTTACTTAAAAGCGGTTGGTTCATGATAAACTCCAAAGATGGGCATTTATGAGTTTCAACTTTCATGTTACTGTTCACAGAACTCAAACAAGTAACTCAGGAAAAATGACAACTCATATAGAAAAGGACGTGTGTGTGTGTGTGTGTGTGTGTGTGTGTGTGTGTGTGTGTGTGTAAATGAGTGTATGTGTTTGCAGGTATAGATGATGCACATATGCACATGTGTCTGGAGGCCAGAGGACAATCTTAGGTATCATTTCTCCAGCACTGTCCCTCTGCCCTCTTTTTTGAGACAGGATCAGTCACTGGCCTGGAACTTATTGATTAGAATATTGATTAAGTTAGGCCAGCTGATAACTGAGCTCCAAGGATCTGGCTGTCGTCCTTCCCAGCATGGGATTAGTAGCACACACCACTGCACTCAACTGATTGAGCCTTTGAAATTCTGCTTAGTAATTTATAAAGGGCCTTTGATAAGATTAAGGTTTTCAAGGCTCATGTCTTCACTGAGATAGCACTATGTGTGAATAAGAACCCATTGGGCACTTCTGATTTTCACCTTCTGGGAAATTTCCAGTTACTTTTTGAACAAGCAATTTAAAAAAAAACTGTAACCACATATCATTTTGGAGAATTTTCCACACACTGTTCTAGAAGGCCTGTTGCATAGTTTCTACCCATAGCCAGGTACTGTGCATCCAGACCCCTGACATCACTGAAAACAGGTAAGTGGGTGTTTGTGGAGTCAGTCATGTCTTTGACATTGTTTGGGATCCCATTATACCTGTTTTTGTACAAAGCTATCTGTGGTTCACCTGAGTCTCTAGACAGTCTATCTAAAATGCCACAAGCACCAAAGCTGCCTTCTGCGATGACTGTCTCAGCCACAGCACCTCCCACCAAGGAGCTGGCCTGTGTGACCATTCTCAAACACACTGCAGAAGCCCCACCTATAGGATAACATGGATGTCACCTCTTTACTTGGCATTCAGAGGTTCCAACTTATGTTTCCTCTCAAACTTGAGCATGCCATCTAACAAGAATATTTAACAACCTTAGTGCCATATATTCATGCAAACTTTGACCATTCTGAAAATTTGATTCATTCACTCAGTGAATAGTAGCTAATACAATAGAGTTTATGCATGCTAAAAATCAACTCTATTTTTATAAACCACCATGTTTTATACAGACACTGATCTTTGTACAATATCAAGTGCCCACAGAAAAGGAAAAACCTTAGGCCAAATATTAGATCTTTGCTCTACATTTTATTAAAGGCTTGACTCTTAGTGAGCAGACTTCATCATGCAATCATTTCGGAAGGACCATTCACATAGAGCAGTCACAGCCAGATGATCATCACAGCAGCACCCGTGTGTACTTAGTGACAAACTTGAAAAGGCATGTTTTGACCCATCTATTGTTTCATGAAGTAAAGGATCCACTTTAAAACTCTTTCCCTGGATGCTTTGGAAAGACCAAACAGTGTCAAGAAATATCTAACTCTAACCAACGTAAGCATCACTAAGTAACAAGTCTGAGAGTATGTGCTGTTACCCTCAGAAAAAAGCCACCGTTGACCTGTCTGGAGCTACTCCTTGCATATTTCCTTTACTGCGAAAGGCAAGTTCTTTCTGGTTTTGATTTCTGCTGCTCAGAATATCTTTTTCCTCTTAGGAAAAAACGACAAGAGAAGATAAAAATTTTGTATAATGTATTCCCCCCCCTTTTTTTTGACAAGCTGAAGGGTATCTTCCTATCATAAATACTCTTAGTCAGTTAGAATTCAAGCTGTTGTGCTTCCTCCAAATCCATTTGAAATTTCAGCTGCCCATGCAGGCTTTAATCAACCCGTGTACTGTTCATGCACACATATGATTTCTAGTCTCCAAACACAACTTTGACTCACTTGTCTTCCCTCTCGGGAACAAGTCTCAAGAAGGCGTTTATACCTCACTAGCAGGTCTTCAGCAGTCATCACATCAGATCCACTGGGGAAGGTAAATCTGTAAAACTGAAGCCATTTGCAGAGATGAACCGGAAAACATGGGTCTGGAAGAAATACCCCATCACACAATGTCATCTGAGTGGTAGCTGGTCACCCACAGTGCATTGGTCCAAAGGAGCCACATCTGTGCGTTTATTATCAGCTGCACCATTTAAACAAGAAGGAAGACCCAGGGCAGACCTGGGAGCAATGACAGAGTCAAGGAGCCTGGCAGAAGGTGAGCCTTCTAGAAGCCTCCAGATTCCATGAATAGTCTCCAGGTCCCTTCCCTGACTCCCTGCTCCACCCCCAAGAGTCCCCATTTAAGAAAAGGCTTAGCAGGGATGCCCATTACTTGAAAGCTTAATTAGACTGTGGAATTCCAAACACTTAGAAAAACAAAGACACAAATGCCATTTGCTCACTGAAGCTCTTGTTAACGTTTTCTTACTGCAGGAGCCCAGTTTAGTCTGCACTGAGTGCATCAGTGAAGAGAGGGTGCTGAAATAAAGGGGGAAAGATGAATGTTCACTGAGGGGTGAAGTCAAAGTACTAGTCTCCCCCTTAGGTTAGTAGGGTTGCCATGGAGCCCATCATCCCTGCATCTCTGAGGGACCTCCAATCCTGTTTGTAATAGTGTTCGTGCAAAGAATAAGCATATGTTCTATGACTGTGGTATCATCACACCAACAGGAACTATTCATCATAGAATCAGCTGGCCGATGCTGGACCATTTAGGAGGCAGGGTGTGGTGTGGTTATATAACAAGAGGGAAGGAGCATTTGGTCTCTTTCCATGATTTCTGGTACACCAGAGCTCTTGAAACTATTGTAGAGAACAAGGCTAGGAAGGTATCTTATTCTATTCATTGTATGTGTTTTCTGTCACAGAGGGTTGAGATCCCTGACATCTTCAGAGTCCTCAGTGTCTACCCTATGTATCCTAATTTTCTTTTTGTTGTAATTAACACCAAGACCAAAAATCAATTTGGGGAGGAGGAAAGGCTTTATTTGAGCTTGCAAGTTATAGCTTATTATTCAAGATGGCTAAGGTAGGGTCCGGAAGTCAGGAACTAAAGCAGAGGCCATGGAGGAACACTGCTTACTGACTTACTTCACTTGGCTTAATCAGGCTGCTTTCTTATACCACCTAAGACCATCTATCTACCTGCCCAGAGCTGGCATAGCCCTCTGTGGAGTGCTCCCTCTGACATGAATCATTAATCGAGAAAATGCCTCACTGACATGCCTACAAGCTGAAGAGGGCAACTCTTCAACTGAGCTTTACAGGTGACTCTAATTTACCTCAAGTTGACAAAAACTAACAAGGACAGTGATCATGAGCTGTTTGGTACCTCTCATTCCCTAGCCAGTTTTCCTAACTAGGGTCTGGTCGTGAGACACACAGGAGCACTGGTTTTAACTCCATACACTGTGACTTTCACAGAGAAGGGAGAGGCTGAAGGTGAGCTGGAATAGGGATAGCCAGTGCAAATATGAAGACTGAAGTTTGGATCCCCAGCCCTGACTATAAAGCTGGCCAGGAGGTCGGGGATAGGACTCAGCAGGGCAGGACTCCTGCAATGCAAACATAAGGACCTGGATTTGGATCTCAGCAGCCATTTAAAGAGCCCGGTATGGTCATATGCACCTGTTACCTTAGTGCTTTGGAAGTAGGACAGCAGAATTGTTGGCTCTTGCTAGACACCAAATAGCTGGAAAATGCCAAGCTCTACATTCAGCAAGAGACCCTGTCTCATGGAAATAAGACAGAAAGGGATAACATACCTCCACTTTCCCCCTACATCTGAACACATGTCCCTGCACACACATTCATATACCACACACAGAGAGACACAACAAAAGCGTTAAAAAATGTAACAGGATTGAACTGGAAGAGACTCTGGACTGCCAAGCTCAGTTATAAATTGGGAGAGTGGCATTTCCCAGCTCCACAAAAGACAGACGCATCTGGGCTGAGGACCCTCCTGATCTTGGCACAGGCGTCTCTTTCTGGATTCTCATCCATACCCTTTAGCTATCAAACTAGTAAACATATGTGAAGCATTTTTGATGAGTTCTGTGAGATTTGACAAATTAATTAAAGTTGAGATGGAATCATGGGTACCTCCAGCTACAGCTCCCTCTCAAAAGATCTGGATGCCCAGTCCTGTGACTGGTATTTGAGGCTGCATGCAAACAAGTCCTCAACCCACAGGGGTTGCCACTGTCTCTAGTAGATCATATCAACACTGAAGAGAAACAGTAGGTACCCACTGAAGCTCCTGAAACATCACTGAGTTGGTGAGTGGGGAGCAAGACCCACAACACTGGTGCCAACACACTGCTATACTGCAGTGCAAAGTTGGAAGTTTACTATGGTGGGTTTTCTTTGTTTGTTTGTTTGTTTGTTTAGTTTGGTTTTTGGTTTTGCAAGACAGGGTTTCTCTGTGTAACTGTGTAACAGCCCTTGCTGTCCTGGAACTAGCTCTTGTAGACCAGGTTGGCCTTAAACTCAGAGATTTGCCTACCTCTGCCTCTGGAGTGCTTGGATTAAAGGCGTGTGCCACCATTGCCTGGCTAAAGTTGTTTTTTTGTTTGTTTGTTTTTGTTTCTTATGTTTGGGGGTTTGGGGGGTTTTTTTTGGTTTTTGTTTTGTTTTGAGACAGGGTTTCTCTGTATAGCTTTGGAGCCTGTCCTGGAACTCACCCTGTAGATCAGGCTGGCCTCAAACTCACAGAGATCCATGTGCCTATGCTTCCTGAATTCTGGGATTAAAGGCATGCATTACCACAACTCAGGTTTTCGATGGGTTTTACTATCTGGATATAGGTGAAGAATGCATTTGTTGGCTTCAATCACCACCTAGGAAAGTCTCACAGCTGTTTCTAAACCGTATGTTATGTGTGTGTACACATGCAAACACACAAGTGCATGTGGAGTTCAAAGGTCAACCTCAGGTGGACTTCCTCAGGCACTCTTTACCTTGTTTATCGAGTCATGATCTCTCACTGGGACCTGGAATGAATCAGTTAGTCTAGACTGTCTGTCTAGCTGATGGCCTCAGGGATCTCCTGTATCTCCCCTCTCAGCACTTAGATTACAAATATGTGCTCCCATGTACGAAATTTTAACGTTTCTAAGAATCAAACTCAGGTCCTCATGCTTGCAAGGCAGGCATGTCACCAATGCTGTCCTCAACATCATGCTATCTTTAGGAGGATGCCATCTCACTTCCCTCTTTTTTTCTGATAAGCTCATGAGCTGTGATGTTGATTTATTAAGTTCAATTAAAAGATTGATACACAAAAGAACAGTACACAAAGTCATGCTAAGAATGGAATTTTAAAGGTATTTGCAGCCTGGGAGCCTTTCTCAGACCCTCAGTTCATTTCATTGGACTATTATCTACTCAGCCCACAGTACAGCTGGCCCTGGTAAGCATGTGTGCGTGTACACACATGTGTGTGGCGTGTGTGTGTGTGTGTGTGTGTGTGTGTGTGTGTGTGTGTGAGAGAGAGAGAGAGAGAGAGAGAGAGAGAGAGAGAGAGAGAGAGATCTCCTCATCTAACACTTGCCGGAGAGAATCCACTGGGACATTTGCTCATATTTCAAATGGAACTCTCTATGACTGCTGGGCTCCGTCTTCTCCTCTGACTGTGTAAATCACAAACAGGATGAAATTAGCTGTGGTTTGATTTGTCAAAATTCTGTTATGTGAATAATCAAATTGGCTCAGTCCACTTTGGAACAAGAGCTAAGTCACATCATAGATTGACTCTATAGCTCTGATAAATGCAATTCACTCATTTTTTGATAAAAAACTAAATATTTCAATCATTTAGAAATGAGACACATTTGCCTCTGAGTTATCTGAACTATTCTCTCATTTGTTACACTGTCTACACAGCAGGAAAAAGAAGATAAGATATATTTTTAGTAGTTTTATGCATAAGCAATTCAAAGAAAAGGTAGATTTAAAAAAATTTAAACTGTAAATGTCTTTCTACAATACTAGCAAAAAAAAATAGAGGGCATCTATAAGTATTCCACCATTGTTGGGTAATATTTTATAGATCCCTCAGCTGGGTAACCACTTGCTGACAAGACATGTCTTGGACTAGGGGTGTGAAACATGAGATTAAACACTAGATGCTAATTAAAGCTTACGGCCCCTGGAAGAGCAAGTAGACTTCCTAGAAAGATTTCTAGGTACCTCCATGTTGCTCATGGCCTAAGGGTGTTCAGTAGGAATGGTGTGGCAGCAGGAGGATTTTTTCTTCTCCCTTTTTCTTTGGATTTTCCCAAATTTGAAATCAACAGAAACAATGTTGAACATTCAAAGTACATTCAGTGACCATGGTGTTGTATGAGGCTTTTATCTGACGAGACAAGACACTGGCCATACTGTGACTGGGTTCATTGGTTTTGGTGCAAGTATAAAGAACATATGAGAAACTCAAAATGTTTCACAATACCTTCAGTGAAGAATAAAATTTTATGTATCTAAGTAAGCTTCCAATAAAATGCTAAATATATTATTACCATTATGTTTGTTTATATCTCTCACTCTGATCCCCCCTAGTCTTTCATTTTTAATGTATGTATTTGTGTTATCTTTTGTGTGTGCCCATGCACATGTGTGTGTGGAGGCAGTGGAGGACAACTTCAGATGTTATCCTAACAAACAATGTCTACCTCTTTGAGACAAAGTCTTTCCTTGGCTTGGATTTCACTAGACTGTATTGGCTAGCCAGTGAGTCCAGGGAATCCTCCAAGTCTCCACTTCCAGTCACTGCTGTTACAAGCATACCCCACCATGCCTAGCTTTCTGCCTGTGTTAGTGGAACATCAAGCTCAGGTCCTTGTACTCACAAAGCAGACACCTTACCAACCAAGCCATCCTCCCAGGCCTTCCCCAGCCCTTAGACCTGAAGGTAGCACAGCTGGGTTGAGTCGTCGATGAAGATGAGTCTTTGGCTCCTGTTTTTCTAGTTCCCCATCTCACATCCATTCCCAAGTCCACTTGCACATCTCTAACTCTATCATCTGCACCTTAATGTCTACGGCAGCATCCGATGGCTTGATGAGTTTTATATTTTTTTGTCAGCCTGTTTACTCTACCATAGAGAAAAGGATTTTAAAGCTCCTTTGAAGAAAATCAATGTTGTCCCTGTCTCTTGCACATCTAACTTCTCAAACCCTCCATTTATGATCTTCATTCCCCGAATACAGAAGCGTAGATGAGAGATCCCCCTTTCCTGACCAGCAAAGAGAAGCTGCCTGTTACTTTCCTGGTCAGTCCATTGCTTTGTCATGAATTCTTCGAGACCTTTCCAACTTTCTCCCATTGTAAATCTGCTGTGCACTGTCGTGATTCTTGTGCCACCCAAATGAGACTGAAATCTCATGAGGAAATCACATTCCTTTATACAGACTGTAACCTCATTGTTGTCAATGGGGTGTCCCATGAATATTAATGGGATGAACATGAACTGTGAATTACAAAGATGAGTTTGCTGAACTTTTGATATTTTTCACAGTCATTTGGAGGTCATTGCTATGACCCAATCGTCTCGGGGAAATGCCTCCTCAGCACACATAATACATTAAGCAGTGTTTAACCTCTGGGGTTATAGTAATAACTATGTAATGTATTTCAAACCTTGGGGTCCAGAATAAGTTGACTGCTGGATTTGATGACATAAATTTTGTTAGTCATGCAGCTGGATTGGAAGATTCTACCACTAACCAACTTGTATGAACTTCTCAGCCTTGCAGCTCTGGGTTCCTGATCCTTAACATGAGAAGGTTGAATGAGATGATCTGAGTTCTCCGCTGTAACTCCATTCTCTCTTACTAATGTCTAATAGGCGGCTTCTACAGTGCCTCCCTAAGTGGCTGTCATCCCACTGTGGTTCACTAGAGCTTGATATGCATGTACTTCGGTATTGCTGCTCTCGAGTCTTCAGTGTGAAGCACAATTAATAAAAACTCAGAGAGAGAAATCGGGCTTCAACCTGAAAATCTGAAAAGCAAAATAGCCAGCTACTGGCTCTTACCTCAACCTCAGTCTGAAATGGTGATCCTGCATCCAGGAATCTCAGAATGAGACGGTGTCTGAGAGCTGTCTCCTCTCATTCTGTTTTATAATCCTCTCTGGGGATAGGATTAAAGGCGTGCACCACTGGGATTAAAGGCATGCACTGCCCGGTTTCTACGGCAACTAGTGTGGCTACTGGGATAAGGCAACTAGTGTGTGTCACCACTGCTTGGTCTATAAGAATGGCCAGTTACTCTTTTACTTTTCTGATCCTCAGTCAAGTTTTATTTACCAAAATACAAGTGAAATGTCACTACATCAGTGGCCAGGGCATGGCCCTTGAGCCAAAAGCCTTTAAAACCCACTCCCCTAAAATGTAAGAAAGAAATGGCTTCTCCTGTGTGATAATAAATAGCTTTTGGCCTTCAAATGTTCACGTTCATAATAACAAATAAGTAAATATGGATTTCCCCCCTTCAACCAAATGTTAACATTACATATTACTGGGTAAGGAAAGAATTTAATCATAAAAAATATTTCATCAATAAGTTAGGAAATAAATAAAACTGTATAGTAAAAATGCAAAAATAGAAGTACAAAAATATAATAATAATAAAAGTAAAAAATGATATCCAGCTGAACAGTCTTAAGATAATCACCAAATTTAAAAGTTATATAAAACTTCTGAATTGTTCTTAGATATATAAATTATTATAGAAATTATATAATAGAAATTATTATAAAAACCTGTAAAGTTCAGTCTTCCGGCATTACAGTGTGGAAACAAGAGGTCAAGGTGTTGGTGGTTGGGGGAATTGGTCAGGGTCAGTGTCTTGGATTTATTTCTCTACTTGTGGGAGGGGACTACACATTCAGGGATTTCTAACTAGTGTGTGAGCTTCCTCTGTGTATTCTGCCAGACTCACTAATTCATTCAGCAAACTCTTTTGAAAATGTGAAATTATACTAGGAAGATTGAAGTTCAAATAGAGTCCCATTGGGTTGCTGAAGAACAGCATGAGAGACAAGAGCTATGAGAAAGGTTGGATCATTGAAGCCGGCAGGAGAACTGGGTGAGGCCTCAGAGAACAAGTGCCAACTATGGAGTTGTAGACATCAACAGATCTGTCTTACAGTTTTATCAAATACTAGTTTTATTTGTTTGTTTGTTTTTTCTCAAACCTGGGAAGATATTATACATGGGATGAAAGTTGTTTTCTGATATGTCATTGGAAACCAAGCCCTGCTCTAAGCTTGTCTGTGTGGTTCTGTTGAGTCCTCTGCATAGATTCTCAAATTCTGAGCAAACAGCTGTAGCCATGGCCTTGCATCTTGTTGAACTGGAATGATCTCTCTTTACCAACGTAGAACAGTGAGCCTCAACAGATTTTCTGACTCTTTAAACCAAAGATCTCAGAATTCCAGCATTGAGCCAGCAGTAAAGGGGGTGAGGAAGGCAGGAAAAGACAGTATGAGGCGGATCACATTGAATGAGTAGTCAGGAAACAGAGAGACACAAATGCTGGTGCTTGTCTTACTTTCTATTTTCCAATTGGTTTGAGACAGCAGCCCATGGAACGGTGTCGCCCTCATACAAGGTGGGCCTTTCCTCCACATTGATCTAAATGAGAAACTTCCTCACAGGTTTGCCCAGCATTTATACCATAAACAAGAATCAGGAGACAGCCAGTGCCCACAACTGATATCACATCTTTCTGAAAGATAGGATGTGAGTAAAATGACTCTGTGTCCCTGTGGCTGGCCTCCAAGTTCCTGACCCCCATGTAATTATTAGAAAAATATCAGCAAATATTTAGCAAAAGGGCCTCTTACAATGTGTGTGTGTGTGTGTGTGTGTGTGTATCACTTTATTCTCTCCAAAGAAAAGGGTAGATCAGAGCAATTGTCACAGCTGTGAGGAGGGAGTAGGGCAGTCTGAATGGATTACAAAACAGAAAGGTCACTGAGTCAACGTTCTGATGCTCTTAATATTCAGCTCAAATAATAGTGATATTTCAGCATTTGTTCATTGGTTGCAACCAATCATATTAATATAAAATATCAGTAATAGTGAAGTGTGGATGGGGAGTATATGGCCATTCACTATGCTATGTGTTCAATTTTCTTTACATCTTAAACTGTTCTATAGATAGATAGGTAGATAGATGGGTAGGTAGTAGATAGATAGATAGACAGACAGACAGACAGATAGATAATATGGTTCATGATAGCCCTGGCTGGCCTCAAATTTTTGTGTTCAGCTGGCTTTTCTGCCTCAGTGCCCCTCCAGAGCAACTGGGACTGCAGGTGAGTGCCACTGTTCCTGGATACTGTCATATTCATTTCTTAATTAAGAAAATTATCCTGCCAGAGAGCTGAGGAGATGGTTCAGTCAGGAAAGTACCTACCAGGCAGGCATGAGGTTCAGATCCTCAGTGTCAACATACAAAGCTGGACACAGAGGCATGTGCCAATAATCCCAGTGCTGGGGAGGCAAAAACAGGTGGCTCTCTGGAGCCTGCTGGTCAGTCAGTCTGTCTTAATTGATGAATTGGTGAGTACCAGGTTTAGTGAGAGTCCCTATCTCAAAACTTAAGATGGAGAATGACGGAGGAAGACACCAGACGTTGACCTCTAATCTCCAATGCATGAACACACATGTA
>JAQHUG010000113.1:718986-745232 GCA_028555095.1 Dicrostonyx torquatus
CCCAGTTTTGCAGCCATTCAGTCCCAAAGATGTACACCAAGGTCTATATTAATTATAAACTGATTGGCCCATTAGCTCAGGCTTCTTATTAACTCTTATAACTTTTATTAGCCCATAATTCTTGTCTGTGTTAGCCACATGACTTGGTACTTTTTTCAGCGAGGCATTCATATCTTGCTTCCTCTGTGTCTGGCTGCCTCTGTGGCTAGGTGAGGACTGTAGACTGAAACTCCCTTCTTCCCAGAATTCTCGTTGCCCCACCTCTACTTCCTGCATGGCTACTGGCCAATCAGCGTTTTATTAAAAAAATAACAATTGACAGGGTACAGACCACTGTCCGACAGCACCAGGCCAGAAGAGGGAAAGAAGAGAGAATCTACAGGATTCACTGGGCTGCCAGCCTCACCTATGTAGTAGGTTTCAGGTTGAGTGAAAGATGGCTCAAAGGGTAAAAGCACTTGCTGCCAATTCTAATGACCTGGGTTCAGTCCCTTGGAACCAGCATAGTAGAATAGAATCAACTCTAACAAGCTATCCTCCAACATGATCACCTGAGTTTGATCCCCAGAATCCAGATGATAGGAGAGAAATGACCCCCATAAGATGTCATACGACCTCCACATGTACATTGTTTTAAACCTGCACACACCCAAACACATATTCAATGGGGTGGGGGTGTGCAATGCCTGAAGAGCACCACTCAAAGTTGTCCACACACCTGTGCACAGGTACTTGTACACCTCCGCGCACACTTGTGCGCACACACGAATATGCATAAATGCTAGATGCTAACAGCAAAGAGAAAATAGTTTAATGTGTGATTTGCTCACGCAATGTGTTGGTGATGTGGCGCTCAAAGAAGATGAATTAATTACCAGGGACAGATGACGAAACACAATGGCAAAACAAATCATGAAGAAGGAAAAAAAAAATCTGTTAGATGCTTGGCCTTGTAGACCATACAGCAATATTTACATCTGAGAACACCCAGCAATTAGTGTGGATTTTTCGGAGGTGTTATGGGTCAAAGGAGGATGTCCACCATGTGCTTCAGAATAAGTGCCCACATGCAGCCAGGCAGTTGGTGAGGAGGACAAAGAAAGAGAAGGAAACGGGTTCCCAGGCCGGGATTGTTCTCTCTAAGGTAGCACAAACCAAGCACCAGCACTGCTCACAGTCACACAATTTCCCACACTCCCAAGACCCATACAGTTACAAATAATAAAGAAAACATTCTAGAGTCGAGATGAGGGGGTAAAAGTCAATTACCTATCTTTCATTTGTTAGGACAGATAAACCTGACTGACGTCAGTCATCTCTTCAGATAAGTGGCCGGCCCCTTGGACAGCCCTTTCACAGTCAAGGGGTAATTGAATGTTAATTCCACTGACCTTATTTGCCACAGCTCCTCCATCCCCCAGCACCCCTGGCTGTCAGGCAGCGTGCCTTACATAGCTGTCGACTTAATGTTTTTCTTTTGACTGAATTTTTTACCTGAGGCATTTCAGTCCTGTAACTTCAGCAATCAATTTAGGCCCAAAGCAGCTCAGGCCTCAGTTCCCTGGAAGCAAGTATTTGCATGCAAGCTAACAGCTTAAGCACCAGGGAAATGAGCTCCGTCCAAACAGATGGAGGGGAGGTTTTATGCTAAATCACTCCACAGATAATTTGCACATACTAGAGCTGGGCTTTGTGACACTGGGAGCCTCTGTGTATGTGTGTGTGTGTGTGTGTGTGTGTGTGTGTGGTGTGTCTGTGTGTGAATGTGTGTGTTTATGTGCATGTGTGTGTTGTCTGCATGGTGCAGCTAATATCAGCTATAATTTTGTACCATGTTTTGCAAGTAGTAAGCTATTTCTAAAGCTGTTTGCGCTAGTAATCCTTAGCCAATGCTTTAGGAATTAATCATGAATTTCTAATAGCTAGAAATGTCGTAAAAGGAGAGATGGTTTGAAATGTAATTTGAATTGAACTGAGCCTGTTAGAATTTTGTGTGTTTTAATTTTTAGACAACCCAATTTCTTTATAAGACAGACATGTATTATGAAGAACCAACATTGCTATTTGCCCTGAGAACTTGTCATTGCATTTTTTTTTTAATTCTTAGCTTCCAACAATAACATAGCAGTCATTTCTTGCTCTTTGCAAGGACACGGGATGAAACATTTGCTGGGATCTCCAGCACAGGCCAGCAAATTTGGTTACCAAGTCTGGGTTTTTAACTGAGAAAGAAATGGCCACATCTGTTGTCCTGGCTGTGGAGGAAATAGTCAGGGTTCCTCTTGGACTTTTTCTGCATCCTCCTACAGAATAAAGCTAATGGAACCTAAATGTGACTGGCATATAAAACATCTCCTCTCCAGATATCCGCGGGTGTTTGGAGGAAGAACAAACAGTTCACCTCTCAGCTGTACCAGGGAGGAGAGGGGAATTTAGGCAGCTGGCCCCAGGGAATGGTATTCAATATTCTAACTCCACCAGACATAGGCCAGGAAGCCATCCCCACTGACTAATGGTAAAAAATAAAAGCATTTCACCTCCCCCACAGGCCTGCAGGTCGATGCTATGAAAGAAAAGACTCCTTAGTAAATAGTGACATACCCACTTTTGTAAAGCAAGAAGCACCTAGAAGACTCTTTGAATAAATGCACCAAGAATACAGCCAGGGAACTAAAACCTGGTGGGTCTCAGCTCCACTACTGGCAGCAGTTACAGAAGACACTGAGAAGTGAAGGGACCAAGCCCGGGAACATTTACAGGCATTTCCCAGAAACAGGATCGCACTCCATAGCCAAGGCTAACCTCGAACTCAGGACCTTCTCGTCTTAGTCTTCTGTGTACAGTAATTATAGACCAGTGCTGCTCTGCTTTTCTCTAATGAAACCCCCAACAGGATGCTGAGAACTGACCTGAGCAGCCACAGCTGCCCTGCCAGCCTAGATGGCACTAGACATGTTCTCTCTAGCTGCCCAAATCCATGAGTTTTCTCCTCACCTCTACCTGCACCCTCTACCTCCACTCCAGACACCAAACAATAGCAGGCTGGCCTTCCCAATTTCTTCCTCCCTGTTTTCACTGCTGCATATAAAGTTTCCTATCTTGTCTCTTTCCTAGACCAGGCCTCTCCCTCTGAATGACATCGCTCCATCTCCTCTCACTTTCAGATCGCCCCCCCACCACCAGTAAAATTCAAAGCCTCCTAAATCTTGAGATGGTCTATGTCATTTCCGTGTTAGAATTCCTCCCACTGGACATGACTTCTTATTCTTAAAGGAGAAGAACAACACCTTTAGTGGGGTGCCATTTACTTTCCTCTTTGCTGTCATGAGATACCCAGTAGAAAACAACTAGAGAGGGTTTGTATGAAATCAAGAAGAGAACCACTTATTCGGCCCCTTTGGCTATCAGACAGCAGACACCAAGGAACTGGAATTTCTTAGGAATTTCTGAAACCTGATGATGATGCCAGCTAGGGGGGAATCTTGTCTCCCAAAAAGTGATTTCTCAGACTGACAGTTTGTTAGGCCACCTTGCAGGAGCTGAGACAATTATTCCTTAAGGATAGGCAGGGCATCTTGACTGGGACTGTGTAGACAGGCACACCTCTTGCCCTCTATTTAAACTTAAATCTCACATCAGTATCAAAAAGATAGACCGTGGGTGTGAGTTGCTGGAACTCTTGATTTGTTCCCCTTCCCAAAGTGGCCATACTGAATAAATCTTTCTCCTTTCTGCTGTTGCTTGTCTAATTAATTGGCCCAGGGAGACTGAGGGACTAACCCTAGCTTGTTAGGGCTGCCAGGGCCCAGACTGTGACCCTAACAATTCCAGTAAAAGGGCAGAAGTTTAATTTGGCTTAGGTTCAGAAGGTGCAAGCCATCGTGCCTATGAGAATGTGTGGTGACTTGGAAGGGTTTGAACTGTGGCAATAGGAGCCAGCATCTCACATGTTGGTGGATCAAAAAGTAGAGAGGGGTCAGGAACTGAGACCAAGTGAAAACCCTCTTGGTCCACCCCAGAGACTCAGTGACTCAAGTCTAAGGTAAACCCTCCACAACCACCCATAACAGCACCACCAGCGGGGGTCCAAGTGTTCACATGAGCAGGCAAAGAGCATTTCAGAATTTCACAAGGGTATGGGCCTCAAGAATTTACCTGAGTAGAAGTTGTTGGATGTCATTGATTTGTGTGGGAAACTGGTCCTGTGGGCAGTGAAGGCTTCTTAGCCTGCGTGTGATGGAGGTGCGAGAGCTTCTTGAGGAGAGAGTTCATAGAGGTCAGTGTGAGAATGAAAAGTAAAATTTAATAAGAGATAAAGGGATCACAGTAAATGTTTGAGGAAACTAGGCAAGAGGAGGGCACAGAAGGCTGAGAAGCTGTGCGCTCACCATGATGAGCTTGGCATTGAGGGGCAGAGTGATGGGTCGCAATACCACCAGAAACAGGGAAGCCATCCAGACTGTCCAAGAAAGCCATTTGATTGGCATCCTCTTCTCCCATAGCACGCCCTGCATGTCAGTTCTTTTGAAACATCCTCCCTTGCTTCTCCCATCTAGGACGGCGCTCTGCAGTCTGGACCTTTCTTGAACGTAGGTCCCCTTGGGCTGGAGACTGTGTCATAGGAAGAAGCACTTCCTGGCAGTTCCCAGCTGGATGGGTGGGCTCATCTCGTCACCCTGACAGCTGCTTCCTGATGTTCTAAGTAGTTCTTAGTGTGAGCTGTTTATTTTTCTCTTTGGCTCTCTACATGGTATCATTAGTTCACTGGCGCTTGACAAGCTTTATCCTGAAGTGAATGGTACAAGTGAAGACACGTTGAAACTCCCTGAAGTAGAAGCATTCCTGGTCTCTGGAAGAGATGAGATGTAATACCAATTATACAGTGCTTTCATCTTCAAAGCCCCGTGCAAACATTGTCTAATTAACCCTCCTCACTATATACCCAGAAGGCAGGGAAGCATCATTAAGCCTGGGCTTCACAGGGAAGAGACTGGAAACTACACGGCACATGACAAGGCCTCCACCAGAATGGCTTAGCGTTGGTGCCAAAACTAGCAAAGGAGAACTCCTGACCCTCACTCCTAAGCCAGGGCCACGGAGGGAATCAACACTCAACCTTAGATTTATTGCAAAGGTCATGCCCAATATCTTGTCTTAAAGCTTATCAGAGAATAAGGAAATAAATCGTGCTCCGGCAGGGAGGCATACTTTGGGGTCCCGGGGCTGAGTTTGTACTGCCTAGTCCCATGACCTCACCATACTTTGAATTCCTCATTTGCCAAAGGGGCCCTGTGAGCTTGCAGTTGCCAGCCGATCACAGTGCTAAAACAGCTGGTGAAGTCTCAGAAGATGAACTTTAATGATGTCCTCCGACATGGATCGTGTTATCCTCTGGGAAAACTGTAAGAGAGATGAGCGTACATCCTCCCTCCACTGTCAACTCCACCTCCCCTCATTACCTCTTCCCTTGTATCCTCAGTCCCTCCCCAGCAGGGTGATCTCAGAAACAGCCCCCAAGTCCCTGATTCAGGCTTAAGAAGCAGGTTAAGGTTGCACTCGCACCAAAAGGCTTTCATTTTTGCAGTGTCTAGAAGCCATCGTAAGCCAGGGTGAAGTCCTGAGTGATGTTCTGCCCTCATCGCAGAAAAGACACATAAGTTGGCCGAACCCCAGCATCCCACCTCCCCACAGCACTGACTCCTGTAGTGGCAGGTGGTGATTCGGGACTGTTTATCAGAGCCCAGCTCTAGTCTGAAAGGAAGTTATGTGTTACAAGGGGAAAGATACGCTCTGCTTTTTCTGCTACTGTGAAACAATTTCGTCGGTCTGTGCCTCACTTTCTTCATTGCTAAAGGTAACTAGGTATCTCTACTAGGGTGACCAATGTGATTAAATGAATCAATGCCCATTGAGGCTCAGCACAGAGTCAGCTACATGAGTGTCACAATGAACCCACTATTGTCACAGGTACTGGTTTGTACTCTGGGTACCTGGGATAGTAGGCTGGTGGCATTAGTCCCACTTATAGACAAGAGGCTGAAAACCACAAGTGCACACTTTCCAGCAAAGCAGCTAAGTAGTGGTAGATTTGAGCCCTTGCTACCAGATCACACTATGGAGGATTCACAGCTTCTAAGTCTTTCCAGGAAGCATCATCCCTGGGCTGCCAGTTACCAGTCTGGGCTCAGGTCTCAACTTGTGTTAATTAAACATAAAATTCTGTTTGTCTTGGTTTGCTCATATTTATTTATTCATCTATCTAATTAGAGGCAGGGTTTCATGTATCTTAGGTTGGATTCAAACTCATTATATAGCTAAGAATGACTTCTCTCCACTTCCTGAGTGCTGGAATTATGGACATGCTCCACCGACACCCAGCTTATGCAGTGCTGGAGACTGAGCCAGGAGTATTTTGCATGCTAAACCAGCAATCTACTAACTGAGCTATAATCCCAGCCATTTTTGTTTAGCTTTAAAACACACACACAAAAAAAAAATCCACCACAAAAGTTTGGCCACAAACCCCCAAAAGAATAAGAAAGGTTTAGAAAATTCTGGAAGACTCTTCAAATGTGTAGGGTTTTCAGTACCTGTTGCAGGTTGAGCTGAACTTGTACTATAAACAAGTGGATGGAGGGGGACCAGGCTTTGAGGGCTTTAGGCTATCTGCACTTCATGGCTCCTCCCCTCGTAGGGATGATTGACAGTAACACATTGGTCCCGAGATAGTTTCACAGAAACTTGGCAGAGAAGGCAACATGGAAGACAGTTTATGAGGTTTAAAAAAAAAAAAAAAAAAAAAAAACTGGCACACATTTCCTAAGCTAGAAAGCTCATTCTCTTTGAGATACCATATGTTCTGGTCACCGGCTCCCTCCTAAAGTTCCTCCAAGGAAGGCCATTTGTCAGAGGGAGGGGCCCATGGGTCTACAGAGCTCCAAGTCCCTTTAGGAAGACAGAAGGAAGTGGGTTCTTGGCACAGTCTTTAGAATCCTGTGGTTCTTGGTCTGCACCACAGGAATTTCCCCGGCCGTAGTTAATCCTGATTGCCAGCTTGACCGGATCTGAAGTCAACTAAGACCACATCTCTGGATGAGTCTGTTAGCACATTTCCAGGAAACACTAACTCAAGTGAGTAGATCCTCCCCCAGAGTGGGTGGCACCTTCCTTTGGAGGCTCACACATAAAGAAATCTGAAAGAAAAGCTGTCTACCTGCCTTCATCCCCTGTGGGTTGGTGCATCTATCTAGTTACTGATGCTGCCCTTCATTGACATCCACATTCTTCAGTTTTCCAGTGTGGGCTGAAGACCAATGGCTCTCCAGGAATTCTCCAGGCCTTCTGAGATAGACTGTGCTGCTGAGATGTCCAGCCTCACTGACGGAACAGATGCAGGGTTCTCAGTCTGTCCAGTGTGAAGACAGACATTGCTGGACCACCTTGACCATATCCAGTTAAATATCTTCCCTTTGTGTTGTAATGAGGCACAGAGGGCTGTGTCTCACCACCAAGGAGCGGGCCATTTGTTCCCAGCACCTGGCTCTCGGCCGCAGCCGCTCAGCTAGCTTATGCCCCAAATAACCACATGAAAATTGTGGTTTATTAATTAAATTACTGCCTGGCCCATTATCACTAGCCTCTTCTTGGCTAACTCTCACATCTTATTTCAACCCATTCTTTATAGTCTGTAAGGCACCACAAGGTAGTGGGCTTACCGGGAAGATACAGCATGTCCGACCCTGGGGCTTCATTGCAGCTCTCCCCCTTACCCAGTCTTCCTCCCAGCATACTGTTCTCTATTCCCCGCCTATCTAAGTCCTATATTATCAAGAGCTAAGGCAGTTTCTTTATTCAACCAATGAAAGCACAGAAATACAGACAGGACCCTCCTACACCACCTTTGTATCATCTATTTCTATCAATTTTGTTCCTCTAGGGAATACACCAGCCCTCCTGGTTTGATGTTGTTGGTTGTTTGTCTTTCTGTCTTTTGGCAAACTATCCTGAAGTCACTTAAGACAGTGGAATATTTCTGTTTAGAGCCCTGCTTTAGGCCTGAAGGATGTCCACTCTACATACACAATAGGCCTTGAAGATGTCCACTCTATAAAGGGGTTCTGGTCCTGTCCTGCTGTATTGCCCTCTCTGTTCCCCAGGACACAGGCATGGAAGGAGGATGCATCCTTCCTTCTCCATAGCAGCAGTAGCAGAGTTGTTTTCAGAACTGATCAGAGGATCTTTTAAATGACAGCACCATCACATTCTGCCTTGTGATTTGGCTAGCAGGAACCAGCTCCATCTGCACACCAGGATAAGAATAAGCAGACATCACAGTGCAACTTTAAAAGACAGCGTCCAGCTGGCTATCCCCTTCCACTTGCAGCAGCCACCACCCCCCTTGGCACTCCAGCCCAGGTGATGAGGTTCAGGGATAATTATTATGCTAGCAGCATCCAGCTTCCTGTAGAACGTGTCGCACTGTAATGCTGATCTGAGCATTGTTCCCTGTTCTCCCAGCAGGATTTTGCTACAATTTGTACATACATACTTCAGCCTCATGAATAATGTCCCCTTCCAAATCTGTCATGGCAGACTGTGTATTCTGGAAGCCACTTAATGGCAAAGGTGAGTGGTTTGCCAAGCTCAAATGTGTTTTCAGATGCCTGCTTCCCACTGGTTGTGCAAATGGCACCCATGGTGCCCAGTCTCTGCCTCATTGTCACTGCGTTATCCTTTAACAGGTATGGCGAGCGCTCCCTGTGCCCAGCATGCTAGAGAATGAATAGAAACATAATGTTTCTGCCAAGTTGAGTTTTCATTTAAGCAGAGTGAGCAGGAGAAGAAACAAACAGTAGGGGGAAGATGTACAACTCACACTGAGGTGAGACCGTGGCGAAACTGGGCCAGATGTCTTTGTTGTGAGGCCTTCTGATACCTCCCACAGACAGCTGCTGCACGGAGGGAGGCCATTGTGGGGTGAACTTGAAGGACTTTTCCCCCTGTAATAAGGCTAAGCACTCTATTTGGGACATGCCTCCTAAAACAGGACGCTGGTCCTGCTCCACGCCGCCTGGCTCGTCTATCACGACCCTAACCTACAACCTCAGCCTCCCTTCTGTCTGCTGCACTGTCCTGTCATTAAAACCAGAAGAGCTCTTTTACGCCCCTGCGGGGAATATTTATCACACTTTTGTGTGTGTGTGTGAGAGCAGACTTTTGTATGTCTGGGTCCCTACCTCCAAAAGTGAGCCAGAGCTGCCTTCTGGCATTTTCCTCCTTAATTGGCAATTAGGCACACCGGCGTGCTCAGCTGTACTGATTTTTATTTTAAAGCAAGTATTGATTACAATTCTCTAGTAAGTGTAATAAAGGAATGGGAGGGTGAGCGCCTCTAACAGGTATGATCTCACAAGAATGAGGTGTTGACCCAGCAGTTTTCAGGATGGTACAGAGGGCAATGCTGTGTGCTATGGCTTGACACCCCAAGGTACAAGAAGGCTGCCTGAGCTTTCCCCACACAGTCAGAACCCATCTCAGTGTCAGAAGACCAACCTTAGGGTTTTCTGAAATTTTGACCTGAGCCCGATTATCCTACCTCAGTTGCTGATTCGGATTTTTCAAGTTGCTCTCTGATATGACTCAGTGGTGTTTTCTGTGTGGTCAAGCATCTTACCTGAACACGAGAAATGAGTATTCAAAAGGCAGGCATGCTGGGCCCCGGGTCTACAGCAGATTTCTACTGGTGTGTCACTACTGATGATCTTAATGGAACAATCCCTGCCCATGGGATGGGTTGTGGGGCTCTAGAAGAGTCTTCTTTGTGTGGTTAACTTCCCTGTACTTCATGAGGTTGTGTGGTTATAAGGAGAAGCAAGTGATTCCTAGGCTTGATCATTATGCTTGCTAACCTGCAGCTGTTCCTGGGACCCTTGGCCTTCATGCTAATGATCAGATATTTAGGCCTGATTCTCTTTGAAGCTGTGATCACCTCTCCCCAGAACTCAAACCCCAGCAAGTAATCAAGAACTGAGTGTGTGTAGCGATGGGAATTAGCCTTATAGTTTGCAAATAGAACAACGCAGGAAAGACAGGCTTGTTTTGTTTTAGCTGCATTTAAGAACTTTAAAAAAGGAGAGAGAGAGAGAGAGAGAGAGAGAGAGAGAGAGAATGTTTACAGAAGGCTTGCAATATGTGAAGATCAGAGTTGGGCCCAGACTACCTGGCTCTCAGGTCCCAAATTTGACCTCCTCTGACAGTTGCAGGGACTGGGAAACACAGATTTCCTTAGCTAAAAAGGGAGGTAATCTGTTTAAGATAAAAACCATCAGGGCTAGAGACACAGCTCTGTTGGCTGAGTGCTCGCCTAGCAGGTATAAAGCCTTGATTTGTGACTGAACTATCTTCCTAGCCTCAAGTAGGAGACCATAGCCTCCTTTGGGGATGGTATGCAGCCAGTTTCGCTCCAGCAGAGTCCCAGCTGTTCATCCAGTCTACCACCCGGTCAATAAAAAATTTGACTATGCGGTTACTTCTCACGTTACATTTTGATTTTTTTTTTAAAAAAAAAGACAATGAGGACAGGGAGATGGGACAGTCAGCAAGGTGCTTGCTGTGCGAGCGAGGCCCCAGCCTGATGGCCAGCTTTCCAGCTTGCAATTCCAGTGTTGGAAGGTGCATAGAGAAGAGTCCCTATGCTCATTGTCCAGTCAGACCAGACTAATCAGTGAGTCCTGGGTCCCAGTGAAAGGCCATGTTAGAAAACAAAGGTTGACCTCTGCCTGTCACATGCACACCACCTAGGGCACAGGGAGACATAGACATACATTGACACACACACACACACACACACACACACACACATATATACACAGACAGACACACACACATATATACACACACACACACATATATATATACACAGACACACACACACACATATATATATACACATACACACACACACACACACATATATATATATACACACACACATATATATACACAGACACACACACACATACATATATACACACACACACACACACACACACACACACACACACACACACCACATAAAGAAAGACTTTCCAGATCATCTTCAGGTACCTAGTAAGACAGCCTGGTTAAAAAGACCTTTTGCAGCTGGGCAGTGGTGGCGCATGCCTTTAATCCCAGCACTCTGGAGGCAGAGGCAGGCGGATCTCTGTGGGTTCGAGACCAGCCTGGTCTACAAGAGCTAGTTCCAGGATTGGCTCCAAAGCTACAGAGAAACCCTGTCTCGAAAAATCAAAAAAAAAAAAAAGACCTTTTGACAGACAAAACAACAACAACCACCACAAAAAGGAGGTGGGTGGTCAAGATAATTCACACTCAGGCTGCTTCCTCAGTTCCCTCTAAGCCTACTGCTGACACTACTGCAATGTCCTCAAGGTTGCTTCCTTTCCTTGGTGTATATTTGCCTGATCTGTTGTGTTTCTCTCAAACTTTACATGTCCTCCCAATTCTATTACTAAATTATTTTGTTAATAAAGCTAAGAACCTTTACTGACAACACAGGATATGCTCTGCCAATCCCATGACTACATTCATTTTGTTCCTCACTGTGACTAAAACACCCAATATAAACAGCCTAACAGAATAGGGTTGGTTGTAGCTCCAGGTTTTAGTGGGCTCAATCCATTACAGTGAAGTATGAATGCTGCATTTTGGAGGAAAAAAGCTCATGTCATGGTGGGGCCAGGGAGCAGAGAGGCAGAAATGCCAACACTTAGCTGGCTTCTCTTCTTCCCTCTCCATTCCATCCAGGCCCCCAGCCCATGGGATGGTACCACCCACATCCAGGATGGATCTTCCTCCACGGTTAGTGCTCCCTAACATCACCCTCAGAGACACTAAGAGATGTGCCTCAGTCTTCTCAGTTCTAAATCCAGTCAAGCTAACAATGGAGATTGACTGTCACAGAGACGAAGGAAGATTCCAAATCCACCATTTTCAGCACCAGTGCCCTATGAATGGGGGTCATATGTGTGTTGTGGCCAAAGTTGCAAATGTGGCCATTGTTCCTGTCATTACATTTTCTCTGATGAAACCTCTATGATACTTGGGGTCACCGTCATTCTGAAAACACCCTCATGGTCATATTCATGTTTGGATCAACTGAGTCCACTTTCGGTCTTTGCCTTATTGAGTACAACTTAAATTTGCCATGTGTTTAGGCAATCACACAAGCTAAGGGAGAGAACAGACGTGCCAGTGGAATGCTATGGTAGAATGTAATGTGCTTTCTGTAACATCCATGTACTAAAGGAAATCCAATAACCTCATGAAGGATTGGTTAAAAGCTTCATCCCTTAATTCACCAAAAAGCCATTTTACAGTGATTATTTCGGTCTTGAATTACTTCTTAGAAACATAAATTCTTCCAAGGTGCCCTTTTATAATGGTGGTAAGTGTTTGTTTGTTTGATCAATTGACTTTTGATTTTGTTTGAAGTTTGTTTGCTGTTTTGAGACAGAGTCTCATTATATATTACTATCATCCCACCTCAGATCCTGGAGGGCTGGGATTACATGTGTCAACCTACAGAAAGTTTAACATTCTGTATTAATTGAGAAAAAGAGAATATATTCTATAATCCAGAAAAAAGTAAGATTTTTAAAAGTAAAGTACATATGTATGTAAAACTTTAAGATCTTTGTCCAAATTTGAAGCACTTCTTGCTCATCTTTCTTGTCCAGAGCACACAAATGCCTGTCAGTTGATCAAGAGGTCATTCCCTTTTATACCACACATGAGCCCAGCACATCTGCTTTCGTTACGTCTCTCCTTGCTGTGACCGAATACCCAACAAGCAGAAACTTAAGGAGGAATTCATGCTGACTCATTTGGAGTGACACTGTCTATATTGACAGAAAAGTGTTGACAGAGTTTCTGTCCCACCTAGTCCCGCAGTCATTCAGTCCCAAAGAAATACTCAGAGATCTACTACATTAATTATAAACTGGTTGGCCTATTAGCTCAGGCTTCTTATTAACTCTTGTATCTTACATCTTAACCCATAATTCTTGTCTGTGTTAGTAATGTGGCTTGGTACCTTTTATCAGTGAGGCATCCTCATCTTGCTTCTTTTGTGTCTGGGTTTTGAGTGCAAACTGAATCTTTCCTCTTCCCAGACTTCTCCTGTTCTCATTGTCCTGCCTATACTTCCTGCCTGGTCGCCCCGCCTATACTTCCTGCCTGGCTACTGGCCAATCAGCATTTTATTAAACAAGTACAAGAAACAAATCTTTACAGGTTAAAACCATTGTCCCACAGCAGAAAAGGTATGACAGTATTAGCATGGAGCAGCAGTCCCACCACATCCACAGGAATAAAGGAGACAAGAAGTGGGGCCTGGATAAAACCTCAAGGCGGGTCCCAGTGACTCATTCCTCCAGCAAGTAACCATGTCCTAAAGGTTCACAACCTTGCCAAATAGCACTGCAAGCTAGAGACCAAGTGTTCCAACATGTGAGCCTAAGGGATCATTTCATATTCAAACAGCATTGTACTGTGAAAGCAGGGGAGATGTCTGGAGTGGCCACCTTCTCCAGGGAGGAGTGGTGTAGGGTAATTGTCTGTATTCTGTCAATCATGTTTTAAATAAATGCTGATTGGCCAGGAAGGAAGTATAGGCAGGAAAACCAGACAGGAAGTAGAGGTGAGAACAGAAGAATTCTGGAAAGCAGGAAGCTCTTCCCGCACTCCTGTGCAGACCACCGAAGAGGAAGCATGTGATCTTCCATGCTGAGAAAAGGTACCGGCCATCTGGCTAACATAGATAAGAACAATGGGTTAATATAAGTTACAAGAGCTAATAAGACTGAGCTAATGGGCCAATCAGTTTATAATCTTATGGGGACCTCTGTGTGATTTTCTTTGGGGCTTGCCGGCTGTGGGGTACCGGGCAAGACAGAAACCCCAACAAGAAGGCCCTCATGTTTCAGAGGAGGTCCAAAAACCTACATATCACCTGAACCATGAGAGAGAAAGATGACCCTGATGAGTCCACAGTTATCCCTAACATCAGTTCAAAACTCCAGTACAGGGAGTTGAGCAAACACCTGCCTTAGTTACCTTTCTATTGTTGTGAAGAGACACCATGACCAAGGCAACTTTAAATGAAAGAGTTTATTGGGACTCATAGTTCCAGAGAGTTAAAGCCCATGATCATCATGGAAGTGTATATGACAGCAGGCATGGCATGGGCATAGTAGTTGAGAACTTGACCACAAGCACAGAGCAGAAAGAAAGAAAATTAGCTAGCAATGGTGTAGGCTTTTGAAAGCACAAAGTCCACTCCCTGTGATGCACCTCCTCCAACAAGACCACACCTCCTAATACTTCCAAAACAGTTCCACCAACTGGAGCTCAAACACTTAAATATATGAGCCTATGGGGGTCATTCCCATGAAAACCACCATAACATGTTCCTTGGGAATAACCATAGCAATACTTTATTTTTCTTGCATGACTGGAGATTTTTCACATATGTTCTTATGTAATTGAAACAAAAAAAATTGAAAAAGCACAAATTTAAAAAAGTAATTATTGTGGGTTTGCCATGTGGCTCATTTGGTAGAATGCTTGCCTAACATATAGGAAGTCCTGGCATGATTCACAGGTGTGTATTCCTAGTACTTGGTGTGGAACATTGCTATCAGAAGGTCAAGCTGATCCTTGGCTATATATAGGGAGTTTGAAGCCGGCCTGAGATAAATACATTGTTTAAACACAATGTCATTGATCTTCAATGTCAGAGTCTGCTTTTAAGTAGTTACTATGTATATTCTCACACATAGCTTTTACTCCATCCCTTTCTTTTCCTTGGCTATCTTCCTAACCACCAAGAGTAACCAAATCCTTTACTCAGAGGTGGCCTTGCTCTCCAGGAGCCAGGCAGCAATGCTTCTCTTTCCTGCACTTATCCCGAAATAAAAGTGGGAGGAAAACAAGCCTAACATGAGCACCCTCACCACTTGTTACCTGTGATTAATTCTCCTATAGAACAGACCAGAAGTAGAAACAACACTGCTTCCAATATACTTCTGGAATCTTCTAGAAATAGCTCCTTACCTCTTTAGCACAGTCTGTTTAATGAGTCAGCTTAGAATTTTGAGTATAACTTTTTATGTCAGATTTGACACCTAAGTTCAGATAATCATCTTTCATTTCTAAAAGTAATCAAGAGGAAGGCCACTTTGCGTCCACTGACATAATGTCTCACTTTTCTTATATGACCTATATTTGAAAGGGGGGAACATAGTGCTCCTCTAGGGTGGCTGTACTGCTCATTATCTCTGTCATCAGAAAGCACTCATTAACTTCTAATTGGACAGGTGCTTAGTTAGATGGTCCCTGTAATTTTAAGCTATACCAAGCTGAGAGCAGAACTCATGATGGAAGACACTGGAGTCTGCAGAGGGTTTCATTCCATACCTTTGAAAGTATGTTCATTCCCAAGGGATTTGTTCTGTCTGAGTCTCCAGATAGCGAGGCATAAGATGAGAGTGGGGAAGGGAGGGACGGTGCGCATGCCTGCTGCAAACGGAATCTACTGTCTCTCCCTGAAATATAGATATGCACATATCTACATTCCTTGAAACAAGCCCCTGTAATGAAGGCATCTCCCCCCAGAGACCTGTATACTTAATTAGAATGAATTTCTGTACAGCTTGGCTCACCAGGATAGCCTCAAGAGATGAAGTCTTGTTATGGGAAAACCCAAGAGACTCAGCAGCCAATCTTCCTCTAGCATTCTTGGTACAGAGGGTGTGGGAAGCCCAAGTTCTCTGCCTGTGATGAAGACACAGAACAGAGTCCCTGCCTGCTGACCATTTTCAAGAACTCAAATGTCCCATTGTTTGCTGTAGGGGATACCATACCCCCGCATCTCTGGGGCAGAGTTCAAACCTTCAGAACTTGGCCTTGACTCTCAACTATGGCAGCTGAGCAAGCGTCTCCCTGCCGCCCATATTCAGGACGTGATGGTTCCTATACCCAGTGGACTGAAGTCGTTCAAATGCAAACTCATTGTCTTTCTGTTCCAATAAAAAAGGCATTCCTGTTTACAGCCCAGGTCGGTCCACTGTGCTCCTTAACCCCTTCTGGAAAAGGTTTTAACATGAATGATTTACATGGGCACTTATGGCATAAAGAAAAAAATGTAATGGTTTCAAGGTGATGACATTTTGGATAATTTCAATTTTTGAAGCTAAAACACAATAATAGGCAGTGAAGTTTCTTATGCAGCCAAAATAAAAATTAATGCATATCAAAATATCTTGTTACACTGATGCTTTCAGTTGACAAAATATGAATGAATCTTTAAAACCATTCATTGAGGGAAACAAAGACCATCATTTACATTTAAATAGTAAAGTTTGCTGTCCTCTACTAAATTCAAAAGCTATGAAAAAATTACAGGTTCATCTTGGAAAACTTTCTTTTTTTCATGAATGCAGTTTTTAATTTTATCATTTTATATTCAACACTGAATACACACAATTAGCACATATATAGCGATGTTCTTCTGAATCCATTAAAACATTTCACTGAATTGTCATAGTTTCATTTGATTCATGAATTTATACAGAAGAAAGCAATGTTTTAATAAACTAAAATTATGTTTTTGTTAGACCATTCAATTTTATGGAGACCCATTTTCTACTGTTTATCAACATTTCGTAAAAGATATACAGTGCAATGTATTAAGAAAAACAATTTGTGTTTTCTCTTCTTTCTGTGAAATCAAATGTGTACAGAAGCAAGACCTTTACTAGCGGACGTCTTTCATCCTAGTGACCCATCACACACCACTATTAATCCTCTTCCTAGCCTATGAAATTTCAAAAGTGATGAAGATACAGAATGTTTAACTTACATTGGAGGGTGTGTTAAATAAAATATGCCTTAAAAAAGTGCCACATTTTCACACACATGCCACCTTAGACACTCTGATCGTGTGTATCAGGTACCTAGAAATTTCTTCTCAAAACTATCTCCTACTGTCTGCTTAAAACTGACCAGGTGTTCCATGTGAGTAGTACCCACCTGGGTTCCTGACTGCATGATAAAAAGTTTTCTCTCACTGTGGCAAACAACTTCAGACAATTGACGAGGGCAAAGTTTCATTTTGGCTCTTGTTTCAGGTTTCTGCCACAGCCACTTGTCCCTGTGTCTTTGTTTCTTTGTATGTGTGGTTACACAGCACATCATGGTAAGAACATGTACCAAAAGGAAAACTATTCATTTTGTGGACAACACACATAGCAAGAATGGACACACACACACACACACACTCAGAATGGACACACACACACACACACACACACACAGATACTGAGGTTCAGGTTCAGATCCATCCAATGACTTAACTTCCACTAGGCTCCACCTCCCAAAGGTTCCATTGCCTTCCCATAGCACCTCAGGCTGGGATACTGCACATCCAAACTGTACCATCCCATAGTAAACCTGTGATTGGTGACACTTTCAAATATTTCTACTAACTAAAGTGTTTCAGAAGGACTTCGGCCTCTAGTGTGCATATACCCCAGATAGCCGGTGGTAACTAGCTCCTACAGTAAGTTTTTAGAAAACTGCTGTGTCAGGATGCTTACCAAACAAACAACAAATTCTCAAAACCAAACCCAAAAGATATTTCCCAGGACCTAGCAATTGAACAAAGAAGAAAGTCATGACCAGGCCCACTCTAGAGCAGGAAGCTGTCAATGCAGAGTTTGCTGGAAGTCAGGTTAATTTTTAAATGGTCTGAGGTGATTAGGAGACCAGCCCTACTCTAAATGTAAATAAGTCCCCCACTCACTTCCTTCGAGCTGGCTCTGATGGGGGCGGTCTCCAGCTACCCAGCCTGCTGATGAACTGAAGATCTGCAGCCTAGTTCATAATTAACCAATCCTCCCTCGGAAGCCCTGGCTTAGCAGCCACGCTTGTAAACACAAGCACACCCAGGACCTCTTTCTTGACAGGTTCACTGGGGAAAGTTGGTTTGTCACCAAAAGTGTTGATGATGGATTGCTGACCAAATATTTAGCTGAAGGTGGTGTCATTTCCTTCAACCAACAAGTCTGAGAAGTCATTTAAAAGAACATCCCAGCAATTGAATTTCTGGTCCTTTTTCTGATAACAGTATTTCTGTCCCTTCAACTCCTGGCTTCTGGAAAGAGCTGGATGAATTATTTATTTCCCCACTAGCTCGCTCCAGCTCTCTCCCTGTGCAGGCGCTATTCATTCCTCTATCTTATCGTAACGAGCCAGGTCAGCCCAGAGCTGAACTTAAATCACGACTGCTTGGTGTTGCTGGCTTTATGGGTCTGGATGGCCTACTTTATGGTGTTTGTACTTCCCTGCAGTTGGTGTGCTAGTCTAAGATTGTGTAACTGCTTTACCCCAGGAACCCTCATAAAAATGAGAGAGCCAGCTCATAAGACTAGCCACTGTGCAAAACCGTAAATAGCCTCCCCGGGAGCAAGATGGACCCAAGGCTTCTTCGAAAAGTGCCAGGGATGCTCCCACAAGCTGGGGGGATCCTGTTTGTCCTGGGAATGGCAAAGCTGATTGTTCTATCCGTGTTTTGCAACCCAACACCATTTCCTCTCTCCTGTTTCCCTCTGTTTCCACCCTGCCACTGTTTGCAGGCACAGGAAGAGCCGGGAGGGCTCAGATGAGGACAAGGTCTCTGCAGGAGCAGTCTTGTTGACAGGCCTGGTGACTATCCAGCCTCCTTCTCGCTGTGTTTGCATGAGTGATTAAATAAATAAACATTCCTTGTACAGCTGCTGTTTTGTTATCTGTTTTCAAGATTCGGGGATGTGCTCTAGAACAACCTACTGGGAGCCTAATATATTGAGCTGACGTGGGTTTGGGGATTATTTAGTGGTCCAAATTGTTTATAATACTCCCATTGCTGACATGCTAAAACATGCCATTTATCTTCCTCTGCTGGCCACTAAAAGCAGTGTACCTTAGTTCAAAACAGAACAAATGGGCTGGGGAAAAAAAGACTCAGCCAGTAAAGTGTTTGTTGGGCAAGCACAAGGACCTGAGTTCACTCCCCAGAAACCCACATATAAATCTGAGTGGTGTGGATGTGCTTGTAATCCCAATGCTGGAAAGGTAGAGACAAGCAGATCCCTGGGGCTAACTGGCCAAGGGCTAACCTGGCCTAATTGGTCGATTCCAAACCATTGAGAGATGCTACCTCAAAAACAAAAGGTGGATGGGTTCAAAGAACCCATACTTGAGGTTTATCCTTTGTCTCCCCACAAGTGCCCCACTATACCCCAACACACAGACAGCCTCTCTGGCGATGGTGGTGTTGGAATGAGGGACTAGAGGACCTGCAAGTGACTAGAGGAACTCACAACTGTGTGTTCAGTAGGGAAAAGCCTAGCCTGTGCTGCACTGGCTGAAGAGTCAATTCTTCAGCTGTTGGTAGTATGAAATTGGGATTAAATTAACTGCAAGTGAAAGACCCTCATGGTGGAGGTTTTTAATGGTGTGCCCCCAGACTCAGTAACCAGGCCATCAGCTGCAACAAGCAAGAGGTTTATTTCTTGATTGTACAATCGGGTGCTGCAGCCCTCAGGAGACTGAGCACCCTGAGCATCACAGCAAACAAGATTTTAAAGGCAAAAAGGACAAGTTTAACATGAATTATCATATAACATCCAGGATGGGTCTAGACTATCAAACCAGGATTACAACAAGGACAAAATTAACATAGTCCCTCCTACAACGTTTTTCTTAACTGAGTGCTCCAGCTGCAACCTGTTTTGGCAACTAGTTGGTTTCCTAGTGTGTGGGAGGTAGGGTTCAAGTAACAAGCTTTTTTATCTCAGTGCCTTCCTATATGAGTGTCCTTAATTTTTAAGGTTGGGGTCTTTCACAAGGTCATGTATGTTTGACTCCTTAAGTAAACAGACTGAGGGGAGACTGTGCAAGGGAGAGCAGCCTTACAGCAGTGGTTCTCAAAGATGTCTTCATATCAACGGCACCTGGAAATTTGAAAAAATTCAAGTTCTCAAGTTTGTAATGCAGAATATTTGAGAGTAAGGCATGGGAAGCCTCCCCAGAAAAGAGTGATGCCACTGAAATTTGAAAACCACTCCTAGGAAGAATCAACCCAGAGCCAGGCAGGAACCTATCACATAAAAATTTCCAGATGAAGATGGGAGACAACATCAGTCTCCATGACAGAGCACCCGTTTCTCCAGGAACTCTAGAGCTGTGTGATCCTTTGTCCCTTTGAAGGGCTTCTGCTTTCGTCCTCTCCCTTCGGTTTAAGGCAACCTCTTGATGGTTTCCCTTACTGCTGAAGTTTTCAGGTAAGGAGAGCTTGAAGTAGAGGGTGAAGGGTTCTATACTACCATGTGTGAAAGAAAAATGGGGTGGCCAGGACGGTTAGTGGGAAGCTCAGATGGCATTAGCTCATGGGACCATAGACTGTGTCATAAGTCATGAGAAACCAGAGGGTCCATCCCATTGTGAGGTCACAAGGGACTCACAGGGACATCGTATTGTGACACCATGGGGCTCCAGGAAGATGTCCTATAATAGGGCAATAGATGGCTAAGAAGGGACATTCCATCATACAAGATATCCCATAATGGGGCCATAGGTGACCAGAAAGCATATCATTCCATCATTAGGTCATAGGCATCAAAAGAGGTTTCCATTATGGGTCCATAGGGACAGAAGGGATGTCCTATAGTGGAAACGTAGGAACCAGAGAGAGCATCCATCCTGAGGTCATAGGAAGAGTCTGCTCATGGGAATACAAAGGGTGTTCACTGACACTTTCATAAAATAGCATGGCCACCCTTGGCTAAAAATTAGATCAAATGAGGACTATCTGGAAGTCTCCTTAAATATCGTTAAAGTTTTCTCTGGGAAGAATCTGCAGAGACAATACATTGAGAAAATTTTTGTTGTTATTGTTGTTTGTTTTTGACATGAGGCATAAAGCGGCTATCAAACCAAAACTCTGACTACTAAGGGAGAGCATAGCTCCTGACGTCTAAGTCTGTGGATGTTTTCTATGCTACAAAAGCAAGAGGCAGCTACAGAAGGTGGGCAGGGTCACTGCAGTGAATGTACTAGGCACAGGGCACTGGGCACTCCTGCATCAAGTCCACCCAACAAAGGAAACCAGCTGCTATTCAATAAGTTACCACTAATTGTGATGTATAAATCCTTCTTGGAAGCCAGAAGCCTTGCACTCTGAAGGAAAATAGGCTTGATCCGAGGCAAGAGCCAACAGTTATATTTACAGGTGTGTCTTGTAGGGTCTTGAACATGAAGGCATCCTTTACATGCCCTACCCTGACTGGAATTCTTCTTCCAGTGACATACCATAACAGACATGTCAGCTCTGATCAGATTCGTCCCTTCATGGAACTCAACACTCAAATTATAAACCCAGGATTCTCGCCAAGGTCTGCCTGCTTGACACTGTCATTTTCTAGGGTCAGAAACTGTTTGATTGAACAAGGTCTCTTGGCACAAGAGATTTCTGCTGTTCTGAGTGTCATTTTTGCTCCCCTGGCCCCAAGGAGCCATTTATATCCCTTCATTCTCCCTGCCCTCCATCCAAAACTATTTTCCCATGGAGGATGAAACTCTGAATGAGAACTTTCTTGATGCTCAGAATGCTATGGTGTTTGATCAATCATTGGCTGCTGGTTGGTGGGTTGGTTGACTGGCACCCAGAGCATACATCACTGAATGAATCATTCACCCATGCCATCAACCGTCTTCTTTGTGGTCTTCAATCCTCTCAGTGCCGCATCTAGCTAAAAAGAATAAAATCATATTGATTATTCACAGAAGCTGTCAGACCCAGGGCAAGCATAATGAGAGAAGTAACCAGTTTCTCTTTAATAGTTACTAATAACAAGAGAGCAGATGCACTAAAGCCACACCCAGAAGCAAATAAACACATAGTAATAACATCAATATAGTTCAATCCGTTTTCCCTTTCTCTCCTTCCTTTGCAGAAGAACAAAGACAGCAGAAAGCACACATCACTCTCTGCCCAAAGTGGGAGTCTTGCATGGGATCAATTCACTTACCACTGATGTTGATTTACAGTGAGAATCCTATGCAGGGGAGCTGGCTATTGTAGTCAAGCCTTGTGGTGGTTCCCAAGGAGGTAGGGTTGAGCTTGTTGACCTGCCGCTCCTCCTCAGGCCTTTGGAGAAGCTGCTGCTTAACATCAGCTGCAAGCACAGTTAAACCTAAGGGTCTCCATCTCTGAGAAACGCCTCCCTCTGTGCTTTTACTGTTGTTACTGAAACAAGATGAAGTGAGAAAGATAAAGATTGTGTGTTCCCCTCAACTGTGGTTTCTAGGTTTTATAGATATATGAAATCATACGGGTACAGATGACATGAAACAAGCTGGGAAACAAAGAGGACTAATTAGGGAGAAGTGTGAAGTTGGAGGGACAGTGGTAGATGTGGGGTACACTCAGAGTACACTGTACATTTGCATGGAAATGGCCTTAGATAACCCTATATTATAAGATTTAACTAAACAAACAGATAAATAAGAAACAATAGGACAGGGTGGGGGAGACCAACCTACCAAGTACTGACTTATTGCCTTTTCAGTTTTGCTTGTAAGTTGGATATATTTACAAAAATGACCTGAATTTGAACACAGTAGAAAGTCAAGTTTATTTAAATCCATGTCCCTGACTAAAATACATTCTCTTCTTACTATATTATTTTCTGCATTTATACAACTATAAAGTTCTTTATAATGTGCAAACTATTTTTTAGTTTGTTTGGGTTCATTGTTACTGCTGTTTTTGAGACAGGGTCTCATGTAGTTCAGGGTAGCTTGGAACTCACTATGTAGTCCAGGCTGGCCTTGAACTCACAGCGACTGCCCTGCTTTAGCCTCTCAAGTGTTGAGATAACAGGTGGGAGCTACCATGCTCAGCTTTGAATGTTTGTATTTATTTATTCATTTGCATGTGTATTTGCATGCATGTGTGTGTGTGTATGTGTGTGTATGTGTGTGTATACACATATAAGTACACACATGCCATGGTGCATGTGAGGAGTTCAGAGAATAGGTTTGTGGATTTGCCCCTCTCTTTCCACTTAATGAATTTCCAGGATCAAACTCAGGCCATTAGACTTGGCAGCAAATGCCTTTATTGAGCAATTGTAATTCCTTAGGTTCTTTTTATTGTCAACATGGAGTTAGCTGTAGATGGAGGCTGTTTGTTCATTTCCCATCTGCCAAGACCCAAAATAATCACACAGAAACTATACTAATTACAACACTGGTTTGCCAATAGCTTAGGCTTTTATTAAATAACTTTTACATCTTAAATTAGCTAATTTTTATTAACATGTGTATCACCACGAGGCTGGTACCTAATTGTAAGGTTCTGATTGGTGGCTGGCATCTTTCTCTTTGGGTAACTACGTGGTGTCTTCTCGACTCCACCTATTTACCTCCTCTATCTCTGCTTGTAATTTCTGCCTTGTTCTATTCTGCCCTGTCATAGGCCCAAGAAATTTATTTATTCATTAACCAATAAAAGCAACACATATAAAGAAGGACTTCCCACACCAGTTAGCCACCTAGAACATCAGCGTACTATATTCATGACGTCTGTGGGCCAAACAGTATAATTTCAGGTTTGTCAAGTGAGGAAACCAGTTTGTTACCAATGGCCAATGAGAGGTCATGGCTGGTCAGCAGCAACAAATCAGTGAAAGCTAAGACTCTGGGTGGGCTCTTGGGAGAGCTGCCTTGACTAACCCAGGTACCACTTCTGTTGTAAGAAGGCCACTTGTTGGTCCCGGCTGCTCAGCTCTAAAGTAATCACACAGAAACTGTATTAATTAAATCACTGCTTGGCCCATTAGCTCTAGCTTCTTACTGGCTAACTCTTACATATTATTTTAACCCATTTCTAGTAATCTGTACATGACCATGAGGCTGTGGCTTACTGGGTAAAGTGCCTGGTGTCTGTCTCCAGCAGAACTCCATGACTTCTCCTTAACTCCTCCTTCTTTCTCCCAGCATTCAGTTTAGTTTTCCCTGCCTACCTCTATTCCCTGCACAGGCGCAAGACAGTTTCTTTATTAACCAATGGTATTCACAGCATACAGAGGGGAATTCCACATCACACTTCAGAAAGAAGTTATTCCTCAAACTAAATGGAGTCAAGTGTTCAACTAGTCAGTCGCCTGGAGTTCTCAGAGCAAGGCCTTTCAAGAACATCTCTTCTTCCCATGCCTTTGCTTTCTGTTTGTTGACTTGTTTTGTTTTATTTTCAGTGATGAAGTTCAAACCCAGGGCCTATCAATGAGTGAGCTTTAAAGGACATTTTATGATCACAGAAAGGGGAAGACTGGCTGTGTAATAAACATGGTGGCTCAAGCATGGCCTTAATCTAAGAGTTTTGGGACTGCAGGGTGAGTCTCACAGAGAGAGAGGACAATTCCACTCACTTGGAGTCACTTGGGTTGACGAAGCTCTTGGCCACCCTCTCAGCCAAACCCCTAGGGCCTCCCTCCCCTTTCGGGAGCATCCTGAAAGCATTTCCAGACAGTTGCAGTCCAGTTCTTCACTGCACAGGGCCCAGGGACAGGAGATCTTCCACACTGCGGGAGTGCCCATAATTATGTAACTAGCAATTCAAAGTGTGGAGAAAAATCACCAGGAAAGCTTTCATTCCAAGGTATCTCTAATTTGTGCAATTATGCAAATGTTCTGTGCAGCTCTCTGCAGATTTATCACTGTACTGGGACCACAGATACTAAAACTGCCCATCACAGTACACTTGAAATATTTATGCATATGTATGGAGAGTGGAGGAGTAGGGGAGTGGCCTCATTTAAATATGTCAGAGTTGGAACCACTTGCGCTTGCCCCATGCTCTGAACCTTACTCTGAAATGGGACAGGACTTCTGGACTAACTGACCAGTTTCAAAATAAACGTGATTACTAGCAAACCCCTAAGAGAATGCAGTAGTTATTTGTCCTATCGCCATGACAACCTACTAGACAAAAGCAATCTAAGAAGCCATGGTTAACTTTGGCCTGTGGTTCCAGGTCATTCCATCATGGTAGGGAACACACAGCGGCAGGAGCATAAGGCAGCTGGTCCATTGTGTCCACAGCTCAGTTCTCTTTCTCCTTTTTATTCAGTTCGGCGCCCCATGCCATGGGATGGTGCTGTCAACTTTCAGGTTGGAGCTGCCCACCTCAATGAACCCATTCTAGAAACTCCTCCATAAATGTGCCCAGAGGTTTGTTTCCATGGTGATTATAAATCACATCAAGTTATCAATCAAGAGTAATCCTCAGAGAATTGTCTCCATGCATAAAGCAAGAACAAAGATGGTATATGAATAATTTGTGTAGGAAAACGAGACCATATAACCACTGTGGGAAAGATAGCAGACAGGAAGACTTGTGAAGCAAGCCACATAGAAGCCTGGTTTGCTCCTCTTAGCCACTGTGATTGTGATAACTGACTTGGTCTTTGCTGCACTTTGACTGATTGTCCCTCAGGGCCTCAGGCAGTGTTAGCAACCAGGGAAACACCTAGGGAGTAGAGACTAGTAATTCACTGGGGTGTGGCCCAGGAGGGGATGATGGGACCCAAGAACCTTTCTCTTTCTTTGCTTCCCCACTGACCAGGAGATGAACAGTTCCTCTCCAGTGTGTTCCTTATGGAGTCAACAGACCACAGACTGAAACTGAACTATAAAGCAAGCCTCTCCTTTTTTATACAATATTTGTGTCAAGTGTTTTGCTGAAGTGAAAGTGGCTAACTCTCCTTTTACTTTTGGGTTGAGGGGGGAGAGCAGCAAGGTATCAAGTTGAAGTTGGTATGAATGACAACAGCCATCTTTGTGACCACATTGTAACAGCAATGTCTGATACCTTTCTTGCACCTCATTTTTTTTTGTTATTCAAAATATCATGATTAGATTCTGATGTCCAAGTAAAATCACGTTTCACCTTTTGTTTTATATACTTCTGCACAACACTCTTTTAGGATTTATTTCCCGGAAGTGTGAACCTGTACACAGTTCAGTACCACTGTTCCCAGTATGTGGTAAGCCTCAGATTCTGGATTGGACAGCTTCCCACAGTGCTGTGCTGGGAGGTAGCTTTACCTCTCTCTCTCTCTCTCTCTCTCTCTCTCTCTCTC